>QZLH01001548.1:0-28076 GCA_003833135.1 Oehlia diaphana
TTATCAAGACTACTTTGATGAATAATATAATTAGCAAAAAGTAAAATTTACTTTTTGTTATAATTTCATTAATTACCTCTCATTATCTGAAAGACTATTCACCGAATTTATATCCGATTTATCTAATTCATCAAACTTTCTTTTTTCAGCTACATTATAACTTGAAATTGATTCACTACTGCTTTCTGTTTCTGATTCATTAATTTTTTCAATACATGCTTTTTCTTTTTCTTGATGTTTTTTAAAAGTTTTTTTGGTAGACAACCACTTTCCACCACCAGGATTTATTTTACAGGTACGGCAAGAGCAAAAATATTGCATTATTATAAGAGCTGTAAATTAGAAGTTTTTTTTTTTCACATCACATTATGTAACGATATCTTAAATCTATATAATTAAAAAAAAGATTGTGTGACATGTAAACGTTTAGATTACCTCGTATTTGTACTAATCCTAATAAGTAAAATAGATCACTAATGTATTTATTATTTTGAGACAAATTTTTTTGTGACGAATCGCTAAACAATTGTAGCATTCACACGATTCATTAATATTTGCATAAATTATATATAACATTACTCTATTTATCTTTTATATGATAATGACAATAAAAACCTAGACCTATTCACATGACAAATAAGGCATAATTACTTTCTTAGTTTATGATAATAACAGTAAAAAACTAGACCTATTCACATTGCAAATAAGGCATATCATTACTTTCTTAATTTGATGGCCAGCTTCCATTCCCGGACGGGGCTGCGCTAGTATCATCTGAAAAAAAAATTTTTTATTTTGGGGTACACATGCTAATGATCTTATGCACCCTGTTTTCATCACAAATAAATACACAATTGTTTTAACTAACTTTTTAACTAGCGTGTAAATATTTTTATTATTTTTGAAAAAAGAGTAAAATGAGTGGTGAGTTTTTTTGTATAAAGGGTTTTAACCTTCTTTGATAAGGTTTTTTATATTGCTCTTTTTCATTTATGTCGCTGTTGCCTTTTTAATAAAGGTTTTTAACCTTCGTTGATAAGGTTTTTTATGTTGCCTTTTTTGATAAAGGTTTTTTATGCCGCCTTTTTTGATAAAGGTTTTTATGTCGCGTTTTCTTTTTATGTTGCCTTTTTTTGATAAAGGTTTTTTATGCCACCTTTTTTGATAAAGGTTTTTTATGTTGCCTTTTTTGATAAAGGTTTTTATGTCGCGTTTTCTTTTTATGTTGCCTTTTTTTGATAAAGGTTTTTTATGCCACCTTTTTTGATAAAGGTTTTTTATGTTGCCTTTTTCTGATAAAGGTTTTTTATGTCGCCTTTTTTGATAAAGGTTTTTGATGTCGCCTTTTTTGATAAAGGTTTTTTATGTCGCCTTTTTCTGATAAAGGTTTTTATGTCGCCTTTTTCTGATAAAGGTTTTTATGTCGCCTTTTTCTGATAAAGGCTTTTTATGATGCCTTTCTTTTCTCATTTACACTTAAGAATCTTGCCACCCCGACACTTGCGCGCTGTTTCTTGGCGGAAGTAATCTTGAGGATCTTAAATCCTCAGCATTAGAAGATTTGATTAAAAAAAATGATGAGATTCCACAAAATTTTGTTCATGTGGTAAAAAAAAAAAAAGATGAGTATGTATAAACTTATTAATAATGGTTTAAAATTTTAAATTTTTAATGAACTAATGGAGAATTTTAAACTTTTTAGTTATGGGTTTATACATTTTAATAATGTACAAGAAAAAGACAATTTCTTTTACAGTGTAAGAGGAGCTAAATTTAAAATTGAAGAGGAGAAAAATATTACTGTTAAATTTCAACCTATCAAGAGAAAGAGTAACGAATCTCTTCATAGCGAATACCGTAATAAACCTGTAATTTGATAATTTTTTAAGAAATATCAAAGCATAAGTTATTAAGTTATTATTATTAAAGTATTTATTAACTTATAGGGTTCTACTTGGCAACCATATTATAACCTTTATGATGATAGGTAACGTTCTCATTTTAATTTTAATATATAAATTAAAAAATTTACTGATAGTTTACTTTTAATATTCATTATATAGTTCCCATTTCATCATTGTTCTTTGCCTTCCTTCTATTACAAATAAGGACGAAATCAAATTATTCACGGAAGGCGAAGAAAATATAATAATTTCCGGAGAATATAAAGAACTCGATTTTGCAGGAAGCATTTTAAAAAAATCGATACCGGTCGGCGATTTCGAATATGTTATAACATTACCATCAAAGTAAGTTGTTAAATTAATAAATTATATATTTATTATTATGCATATCCACTAACTTTTATTGATATGATAGAATTGAATTAACTAGTAAAGTAAAAATAGAAAAAATAGAAAATTCAAATATGTTTAAATTTGTAATAAAAAAATCACAAGAAAATAAACGAATAAAGCTTGATGTTGAATAATCGTTATTTGGTTGCACAATGATATCCTGAATTGCCATAATTTCGAAAAATTTCATAATACCGATACTTCATAAGCCTGAAAGGCAAAATCCCGAAATGAATAATCCCAAAAAGACTTATTATTAGTTAAAAGAAAAAAAACTATAATTTATTATTGATTATTGTAATACGTGTATATTATTTTCAATCAAAAAAATTATACAAAAAGTAAAATTTTCTTTTTGATAAATGTAATAAAGCGAATTTAGCAAATTTAACAAATTTTTTATTTAAACATATTGCATTATTAGCATTATAATGAATACTACAAATTGTTTCTTTTACATCTAAAATACAAATTTCTACATTATTATTATACAAATTTCTACATTATTATTATTTATTATTCATCGTCATCATCAGTAATAAAATCCTTTAGATTTTTTTCATCGACTTCATCAAAATATTCTTTAATAATATTAAGCTTTACTTCTTTCATGAACTTCTTTCCTTCTTCGCACATACTTGTACCATTTTTGTAATCAGCTATCTGTCCCGTCCTTACCAAATTAAGCCAAATTTCAAAATTGGCGGCAGAATTCATTGAACTCTTAAAAAAACACGCGCTTAATTCTTCAAAAGAATCAATTAAACGCCAGTCTTCATTTGAAAGTAAGAGTAATCGGTATATTCTCGGTGCCCGCTGTAACATTAAACTCATATTTTGCAAAGAAATTTGTGGAAAATATTTGACAACAATTGATTTTGCTTGTTATCTTGCCGTCTCGCTTTTACTTCGACTTAGATTTAACGCACAAAATGCTTGAAGTCGTGTATACGCCTTAAACACCTCAACATGGAATCTTAATTCCTTCCTTCTGGACATTTCTTTGTTAATTTGTTCCTTTACTTCACCATTAACAGATTGATAAATATTTTCGGCTAATTTTTTTGCAATATATTTGAAATTAACCGAAAAATTATCTCCTTGTTGAACCTTAATTGGTACTTTAGTAACCAATTCCAAACTACCTCCAACTTGATTCAAATTTACACTCTAAGTCCCTTTAAAGAATTTGAATTCTTGGTTATTTTGAGAAATGATCTTTAAATGGTCTAGTAAGGCTTTACGATAAATCTCTTTTTTTGGAAATATGATCTTATCACGCATAGGAGGTTCTTGAGGAAGTTTCAAGAATAAACCTAATAAGATATGTAAATCTTTGCCAACATTAATAGCGCTGGGACAAATTTCTTTAATTTTTTTCTTCTGAAAATAATCAGCGTACTGATTTGAACGTAATATTAATGTACTCTCAGAATCAACGACTGATATGGTGCCTTCAGAGATGTTAAATGTAACACTTAAGACTCCATGTTGTTTCATATTATCTAAATAATGAAACAATACATCGATAAAGTTGGTTCCAAATTTATTGATCTCTCGTTCCATCTCTCTTGAATCTTCTGCGAAAATATCAAATATTTATTACGCGGGCAGGAATAATAAAATTTAATAAAACGTCAATAATAATTTTAATTGCAAACCTGTTTCTTGAGGTGATGACTTAGTCTTGACTCTTTTGTCTGAATTATTAAATTATTTTCATTATTATCATTTGCTTAAAAAAAGTAACATAAATTAAAGTGGTATTGTATTGACTTACATTTTTTATTATTTACTTGCGAATTTTCCTCCTGTTCAGTAGTTACTCGAGATGATGATTCATGATCATATTGTTGAGACGATGTTTCTATTAAAGTAAAAAAAAAAATCGTAAATAGAAATCATAGAATATCTAATTAGTTAACTTTGCAAACCTGTTTCAGGATGTTCTTCAGACTGAGCAGAAGTATTATTAAATTGAAAAGGTAAAATAGCTGTTTTTAGTAGGTGAATATTTCGTATTTTTACTGGTTTTGAGAAGTCCATATTTTTTTTCAAATTGCAATAAAATTGGTAAAAGAAATTCGGTAATTTGAAAAAAAAGAGAAACCAAAAAAACGAAATTTTAAATATTTTTCATAAAATTTTTTTAATCGTAATACGTAATTCGACTTTTTTAAAAAAAAAAAATCTGAAATAAAAAATCGAACTACATCAGATAAAAAAAAAAAATCGAATTACATCGGATAAAAAAAAAATTATCTAATTACGTTGGCATTTTTATTTTTATTTTAAGAATATATTTAGTATATTTTTTGCCGATCGATTTTAATATCGAAATATTTCATACTTAAATTATTGGTAAATTAATTTTAAGGATATTTTGCATATCCAATAAGAATATTTTAAATATCCATTAATATTACAATTCAAAAGTTCAGTATATTTTTTGTATAATTTAAAATAATTTATTATTATAAAATTCTATTTAAATAAACCGTCTGTTCAATTTTTAGTATATTTTAAGAATATTATCACTGTATAAGGATATTTTAACCATAAAACTAGAACATTTTAAGGATGTGGACTTTTTATAGGGTAGTAACGCTGGATTTTGGCCTATAAAAATGCTATAATTATTCAATACAAGAGGTGGGACAATCACAAAATTGATATTTTTTTATTAAAATATTATTTATATGCTGGTAAATAATTTATTTAAAGGTTATAAACAAGAAAAAACAAAAAAAATTTATTTCTATTAAACACAGGTTGTCTAACTTTATCATACTATATTTTGCTTATATTGAGCGGTGTATCTAGTAATTTTGAATAGTTGATACTTTTGGAATGCCAGTTCTTTTAAACTACTTTTCTCTACTAATTTGTAAGTTCATTTCACATTTCCTGAGTGCTATATCTATTGCTCTTATCTGAATTTCCAATTAAATTAATTTGCAAAATAAATCCCAAAATGTATTAGTAGATTTCACTGGTTTGGTGACAGATCACAAATTAATCTCTAATTTATACTATCTAAACTTAACACACTTTGATCTCTCTCTATCCTTTAACTTAGGAAAAATCTAAAGATATTAATATTAAAATAAAATATAAGAAAAATAACATAAATTAACTAAATAAAATATATAAAAAAATAAAGAAATAAAAGAAATAATAAAAATATAAAAATAACATAAATAATATAAATAACAAAAATAACAAAAATAATAATTGTAACGTTGTAGTATGCAGAAATCGACTAATAGTTAATATGTAAGTATTAACAGTAACGCAGATCATCAGTTAAGAATTTTAGAATTTAGAACGTTGATCAATTAAATTAGATTTTACAAATTAGGATAGGATGATCATTAGACAAATAATGGACACTCCTATCACATGAGTATAAACTGGATATACGTAATGTTTCATATTACGTAGTTCTTTGCATTAATTGCCATTTTAAATTTTATAAAAAGGACCTATTTTTGACTTGACAATCAAGCAAGCAGATAATGAACTGAGAAAAATAAAAAAAATTGATATTTTGAATATTTTAACCCTTTAATTATTTTGACTCGATTCTTTAGCCTTTTCTTATGAGTAAAAGTGCGTAGTCAACTAATTACTAACAAAAGATATATGTGAAAGGCATGAACATAATAGTTCTATTAGTCCGAATGTACATTATCTGTATTAATGAAATAGGGGAGAATCCTAAGAGTGCAATAATTAAAGAAGTGGATAACGAAGTCTGGAGAAATTCATTAATGAAGGGAAACTCTCGCACTTCGTTCTTAACAACAAATCTAAACCAAGCAACCAACATACAATAACTAGATTTCACTGAACCTTGACATCCTTACGTGGCAGGTGAGGACGACAACGTTAATCAGATCTACAAAATTATTTGATTATATAACAATAGATCTACTAATTAATTATCTGATTTTCAAGTCACATAAAAAAGAATGTCTGGAATTTGTTATCAAAACTGTTTGGAAATTGTCCAGTATATTTATAAAATATCTGGAAAATATCTGAAATTATGAAAAAATATGGTGTCCAGAATTTTTTGAAGTCTGGAATTTGTCCAGATATGAAAAATTCAGGACAAATTTTGGATGGACAAAACTGGACAAATTCTGGATACAAAAAATTCTGGACACATTTTGGACAATCTTCGGACAAAAAAAAACTGGACAAATTCTGGTAGTTAGATGAGAAAAATTCCAGGCAAATTCTGAACAATAAAAAATCAAAAAAAATGTAAAAAGCAAAAAACTGGTATTTAAAATAACTTCTGTGTGTATACTAAGTAAACTTAAAGAGCAAGCAAAAATACTATTTATGATGTTAATTTAAATTGCTATAAACAGTTACAGTTAGGTATTGTATAAAGGAATATATTATTGATATCATGACTTGCTAATCATTTCAGAAAAAATATTTTTTCCAGGCAAATTTCAAATCCAGACAAATTTAGGACAAAAATCAATGTCCTGAAAATGTACCAAATCTTGCATATTTTCATATGTTTTCAGGACATTCATTTTGTCCAGAATTTGTACAATTATATTCCAGACAATTTCAGGATATTTTCTGATCACATTTTTTTCGTAAGACAAATCTGGATTGAATCAGATATTTATGACCTGTGAATCAGATTCAGATTTCAATTTTGAATCTGAGGCTCAGATTCAGATTTGAAATTGTATAATCCAAATCTGTCAAATTGAATCTGAAATAGATCTGTCAAATTTGAATTAGATCATTATGATCCAATTATAAATGCAAAAAAAAATGCTGAAACTGATAGTTCTGGCATTTTTACTTTTAAAAATGCAAAAAAAGCCAAAACTGATGGTTCTAGTATTTATACTTGTAAAATTGCAAAAGAAGATACTGAAACTATCATTTCCAGCATTTTTATTTGTAAAAATACAAAAAAATGCTGAAACTATTGTTTCTGATGTTTTTACTTGTAGAAATGCAAAAAATGCTGAAACTGATAGTTCTAGCATTTTTACTTGTAAAAATGTAAAAAAAAAGCCAAAACTGATAGTTCCAGCATTTTTACTTATAAAATGCAAAAAAAATGCCAATACTGATAGTTCTAGTATTTTTACTTGTAAAAATGCAAAAAAAAAATGCCAAAACTGATAGTTCTGGTGTTTTTACTTGTAAAAAATGCAAAAAAAATGCCAAAGCTGATGGTTCCAGTATTTTTACTTGTAAAAAATGGAAAAAAATGCAGAATGATAGTTTCAGCGTTTTTACTTGTAAAAATGCAAATAAAATCACCAAAACTAATAGTAATGGCATTTTACTTGTATTAAATCTGATCCAATCTGAGTCCAATCTGAATTTGATTTGACTAAAATCAGATTCAGACCAGATTCAGATCAGATTCAGATTTTGAATATAGATAAATTTCAGATTCAGATTTAAATTGATAGTTCTGAATTTGATCAGATCAGATTGAAATCTGTCCAAACTGATTCATACCCTACAAAAAAAGAATATCCAGAATTTGTTAGAAAATTGTCCAGTATATCTATAAAATATCTGGAAAATGTCCAAAATTATGAAAAAATATGGTGTCCGGAATTTTTTGAAGTCCAGAATTTGTCCAGACATAAAAATTCAGAATAAATTTCAGATAGACAAAACTGGACAAATTCTGAACACAAAAAATCCTGGACACATTTTGGACAATCTCTGGACAAAAAAAACTGGATAAATTCTGGTAGTTAGATGAGAAAAAATTCCAGGCAAATTCTGGACAATAAAAAATCAAAAAATGTAAAAAGCAAAAAACTGGTATTTAAAACCTCTGCATATATACTAAGTAAACTTAAAGAGCAAGCAAAAATACTATCTATGATATTAATTATTTAAACTGCTATAAACACTTATCAGTTAGATATTATATAAAGGAATATATCATTGATATTATGACTTACTGAGCATTTTAGAATAAAACTCAATATCCAGAAAATGTTTCAAATCTTGCGTGTTTTCGTATGTTTTCAGGACACTCATTTTGTCCAGAATTTGTACAATTATATTCTGGACAATTTCAGAATATTTTCTGGACGCATTTTCTTTGTAGGGATATGGAACCCTAGTCTTACACTAAGATGGACCGGCCTATCTTTTTTATAATGTAAGACCGTAAGATTATAGTCTTTTAGGACTGATAACTATTTTTATTATGAATGTCAATTTATGCTTTTTGCATTTTTTTACAAAATTAATTTATCTTTTTGAAGGTTCTAATTTAGTATAATTTTGATTAGAATAATTTTTTATAAGCAAAAGATTAATATAAAACTTTAAATTATAAAATAAGTGTATTTTAATCTGCTTTGCAAGTTTACTTAAGAAAAAAAAGTGAATTTTGAATATTGTTTTTGACTTTACATATGAATAAATAAAGCTTTACAGATTATATTTAAAAATGGATAACAAAAATGAAAAAATCCAAATAAATCAAAAATAGGATTCAAAACCCTACTCTATCTGTACTCTAAGTAAACTTGCAGAGCAGATAAAAATACATTTAGCATATATATTTAAAATGGTTATATATATGGTAAAAAGATTTATTTATGAAAAACAATTTTTTCTAAAGTTATGTGATTTGCTCACTTTAAACATCTTTCTTTTTTGGAAATAGTATCCAGAATTTGTTCAGTTTAAATTATCTGAATTTTTATGTTCAAATTTATCTATATTTATCTGTCTGAAATTTGTTCAAAATTTTATTTTGGATAAATTCTGGATAAATTCTGAATAAATTCCAGATATATCAAAATTTTAAGTATTAAATTTGTAGCAAAAAATGGATATTAAATTCTAGATAATTTCCAGATATTATCATAGGTATTTCTGGATATTTATTTTTTATAAGGTAGGAATTAGTTAACAATTTCCTTTACCCATTCTTTTCATTTCTTTTGTTAATATACCCATTCTTTGTCCCATAAGTTAATTTCTTCACATTGTATTTCCCATATATTTTTCTTGATTTTTCTTTATTAATATCACTAATAAAAACTATTGTTGCATTTTTATATCTTTAATGATTCATGGAATATTCTTCCATTGAAAATAATTAATGATCTTGAATTCAGAATATCAAATAATTTTATAAATAATGTGGTTACCTAAAAAAATTATACATTTTAGTATCTCATATGATTGCTGATTATTTTGTATGTTGTGTACATTAATTCAAATATTTCAAACTACATTTTAAAATTTGAATGTATAAAATTACTACTATTTATGTTACTGAAATATTTAAAAGTTTTATTAATTAACTCAAGTAAATCCTTTTATATTAAATTTATTTCAAAAAAAATGTCTTTCCGTCTCTACTGTTAACTTGTTCAAATCTAAAAAATAAAAGGAAATTCATACTGCTCACTTGCTCACTGCTGATCAAAATGATCTGCATCCGATATCCAATATGGTAAGGTAATACAGCCTGAAAAATAAGATTTCTATTTTTGGTTAAATTATTTCTTTTTTAGTGATTTATTGATATATAAATTATATAAAAAAAAATAAAAAGCAAATGAAAACTAAATTTAGCTAATCAAATATCTCAAATAATAATACTGATAATATAAATACCAAAAATTGTTCATGTTGTAATAAACCTTTTACTGAAATATTATGGTGTAAGAAATATAATAATTCTTTAGAAAAATTAGCAGAAAATAGTGATAAAGCAACAATGTTTAATTTAGCCAATAATTATAAAAAGGGAGAAGGAAAAGAAAAGAATTTAGAAAAAGTCTTTTATTGGTATCAAAAAGCAGCAGAAAATGGTAATAAAGAAGCAATGCTTAATTTAGCTATATGTTATAATAATGGAGAAGGAACAGAAAAGAATTTAGAAATTGCTTTTTATTGGTATCAAAAAGCAATAGAAAATGGTACTAAAGAGGTAATGCTTAATTTAGCCAATAGATATAAAAATAGAGAAGGAAACTTAGAAAAGGCCATTTATTGGTATCAAAAAGCAGCAGAGAATGGTAATGTAGATGCAATGTATAGTTTAGCTATATGCTATAAATATGGAAGAAGAAAAAAAAATAATTTTGAAGCCATTTATTGGTATCAAATAGCAGCAGAAAATGATAATGTAGATGCAATGTTTGATTTAGCCAAATTTTATGAAAATGGAGAAGAAACAGAAAAGAATTTAGAAAAAGCCTTTTATTGGTATCAAAAAGCAGTAAAAAGTGGTAATCAAGATGCAATGTTTAATTTGGCCATATGTTATTACAATGGAAAAGGAACAGAAATAAATTTAGAAAAAGCCTTTTATTGGTATCAAAAAGCAGTAAAAAATGGTAATCAAGATGCAATGTTTAATTTGGCCATATGTTATCACAATGGAAAAGGAACAGAAATAAACTTAGAAAAAGCCTTTTATTGGTATCAAAATGCAGTGAAAAATGGTAATCAAGATGCAATGTTTAATTTGGCCATATGTTTTCAAAATGGAAAAGGAACAGAAATAAACTTAGAAAAAGCCTTTTATTGGTATCAAAAAGCAGTAAAAAATGGTAATCAAGATGCAATGTTTAATTTGGCCATATGTTATCACAATGGAAAAGGAATAGAAAAGAGTTTAGAAAAAGCCTTTTATTGGTATCAAAATGCAGCAGAAAATGGTCATATTAATGCAATGTTTAATTTGGCCATATGTTATTATAATGAAAAAGGAACAGAAAAAAATTTAGAGAAAGCCTTTTATTGGTGTCAAAAAGCAGCAGAAAATGACTTTAAAGAAGCAATGTTTAAATTAGCCATGTATTATTATAGTGGAATAGGAACGGAAAAGAATTTAGAAAAAGCCTTTCATTGGTATCAAAAGTTAGCAGATAATGGTGCTAAAGAAGCAATGTATAATTTAGCTATATTTTATGAAAATGGAAAAGGAACAGAAAAAAATTTGGAAAAAGCTTTTTACTGGTATCAAAATGCAGCAGAAAGTAGTGATGAAAAAGCAATGTTCAATTTAGCCACATGTTATAATAATGGAGAAGGAACAGAAAAGAATTTAGAAAAAGCCTTTTATTGGTATCAAAAAGCAGCAGAAAATGGTCATATTAAAGCAATGTTTAATTTAGCCATATTTTATGAAAGTGGAGAAGGAACAAAAAAGGATTTAGAAAAAGCCTTTCATTGGTATCAGAAAGCAGCAGAAAATGACTATAAAGAAGCAATGTTTAATTTAGCTATATATTATGAAAATGGAGAAAGGACAGAAAAGAATTTAGAAAAGGCCTTTTATTGGCATCAAAAAGCAGCAGAAAATGGTGATAAAGAAGCAATGTTTAATTTGGCCAATAAATATTATAATGGAAAAGGAACAGAAAAGAATTTAAAAAAAGCCTTTTATTGGTATAAAAAAGCAGCAGAAAATGATCATATTAAAGCAATGTTTAATTTAGCCAATAGATATTATAATAGAAAAGGAGCAGAAAAGAATTTAGAAAAAGCTTTTCATTGGTATCAAAAAGCAGCAGAAAATGGAGTTAAAGAAGCAATGTTTAATTTAGCCAATAGATATTGTAATGGAGAAGGAACAGAAAAGAATTTAGAAAAAACCTTTTATTGGTATCAAAAAGCAGCAGTTAAAGGTCATATTAAAGCAATGTTTAATTTAGCAATATGTTATGAAAAAGGAAAAGGAACAGAAACAAATTTAGAAAAAGCATTTTATTGGCATCAAAAGGTGGTAGAAAGTAACAAAATAAGTCCTAGAAATAAATCTGAATTATGTAATGAATGCAAACAACCATATACTGATTACCAGTGGTGCCAACAATGTAATACTAAACGATTTCAACAAGATTTTTCAAAGTGGACTAGTAAAAATGAATTTATTGATAAATTTATTCAAGAGGCACAACTAAATGCTAAAAATAGTTATGAAATTTTAGAATGGATACCCTATAATAAATTATCAGAAATTAATTATTATAATAAAGGAGGATTTAGTGAAATTTATAAAGCTATCTGGTTAGATGGACCTATTTTTGGTTGGAATTTTGATGAAGAACAATGGAATAGACAAACAGGTTATGAAGTCATTCTTAAAATACTTAATAATTCATCAAGTTTAAATAGCAAATTTCTGGATGAGGTATAGTACTTATATTATTTAATAGTATATATATTTTCTTATGCAAAAATTTAATAATTTTTTTGTCAATTATATAGTGGAAATATCATTATAATTGTCAGAAAAATTCATTTTCAAGATTTATTCAATTTTTTGGAATTACCCAAGATCCAAAAAATTTAAATTATATAATAATAATGAGTTTTGCAAAAAAAGGAAGTTTGAGAAAATGTTTATCTGATATAATTAAATTTAAGTGGCAAGAAAAGTTACAATTATTAAAAAGAATTATACTAGGACTTAAAGTAATTCATGAATCAAATTTAACTCATGGTGATTTTCATGATGGTAATATTTTAATGTCAGATAACAATGAGTTATTTATTATTGATTTAGGATTATGTAAACCTATAAGTGATTTACAAGATTCTGATAGTAAATTAAATGAAGTTTATGGAGTTTTGCCTTATATGGCGCCTGAAATATTAAGAAAAAAACCCTATACTTCAGCAAGTGATATTTATAGCCTTTCAATGATAATGTGGGAATTTACATCAGGTATTCCTCCATTTAATCATAAAGCACATGATCATCACCTTACCTTGAGTATTTGTGAAGGGGAACGTCCTGAAATTATAAAAAATACTCCAAAATGTTATGTAGATTTAATGAAAAAATGTTGGGATACAAATCCTTCCAATAGGCCAAACATAATGATACTTGAATATATCATATCTGAATGGGTTAGAAGTGTTAATAAATTTTATGAAACAAACAGGGATGATAAATATGAATATGAAGTACCTAATATTGATAAACAGTTAAAAAATGATATGTTGGAATTTGTAGAAGCAAACAAAGCTTTAGTACAAGGACAAGCAGGTACTTCTATTATACAACATCATTCACAAGCATATTATACAAGTCGCAAACTTACTGAAATCTTAGTTAAAGAAGATTCTGAGTGTATGGAATGTATAATTGAAAATTACTAATATATTTTTATTTTTTTTTTAATCTATGGTTTCTTTATCCAACATTGATCTATTATAGCCTTATTTTATTTAAATAAAGTTGGATTATTTTTATAATTGTCATTAAAATAAAATTGTTTGTCCAATTTCATTAGACATTTAAGATACTTTTTACAGTTGCAGAGTTATTTAATGATCAAACCTTGCATACAGTGCCCTCCAAATTTGTATAACTATTGCGCAAATATGCTCATATGTAAACTTTCTGTTTTAATAATAAATCTGCCTTTTATCATATAAGTAAAATTGATTATCGAGTTGAATTACATTTACTCTAAAAATTATATGTAATTTTAATAAGAATCGATCAATATATTTTAAATTTTATCAGAAAATTTAAGATTTCAATAGAGATCTTTAGGTATATTATAACATTAAACAATTTATTATATAATGACTTTTTTTTTTTGAATAAAATCGTCTGCCATAATTTTTAGTACATTTATTACAAAGTATCATTAAAATCAATAAAATAATTGATGAGTTACACATATTTTACAAAATATTTTACATCTATTTATTATTAATAAATTATTAAGTTAAAGAATAAATTATAATCTTGGATTTATTATGATAAAAAAAATTTAAGGATAAATAGCTGTAACTTCAAATATTTTTGAAAAAAAAATCGACCAAATTTAATGTATTAGTTAATGCTAAAATTTGGTAAATAATTTGGTAATGATCTACAAATGATCGGCAAATGGGGTCAAATGTGTATTATAATTTATTTATAGCTTACCTATTTATGTATTTTCTAAAGCCCTATTTTACTAGTATTTAAAATTTCTTACCTAAACAACTAAATCTTTCCAAATCTTATAATTAGTTTCTTCAAAATTTTACTATAGTGCATAACTTTCTATTATTTCATTAATTTTGATGATACTTAACAATATAATGTAACATAAATTATGGCAAACAATTTTATTTACATCGATGAACAAATTATATAATTTTCCATTAATACCTAAATATCTCCATTGAAATTTTGATTTTCTAATAAAATTTAGAATATAATGGCCAATTCCTATTAAAATTACATATAATTTTTAGAGTAAAATAATGTAATTCAACTTGATGATTAACTTTACTTATACAATAAAAGAAAGGTTCACAGGTTTATTAATAAAAAAAAAGTTTATATATGAGCATATTTGCGCAATAGTTATACAGATTTAAAGGTGACCGGTGACTTATTGGAGAGCACTGTACTTATTGCAAAGTTTCTGAAATTATATATTGCATGGAATTTACAAGTTTAATTAGATTAAAAGTAGGATGTACATTGATCTTTGAATTTGATTTACAGTTGTTCCCTTCATAGCCATCCCAGATACAGTCACATCACACTTATAATGGTCCAAGTTACTAGTGAGCTTATTAAAAAATCCCTCTTTAGTCACACCATATAGTATTTCACCAATTTTTTTAGTCCCGAAGGGTGTGACCACATAGGGGTTGACTGTATACCATGATTTATTACTCAAATAAAATGATGACGATCTTTCAAAATTTTATGTTACATAATCTTTTTTTTATCTAACTTGCTTGATCAAACTTATTTTAATTCATTATAATTTTTACATGTTTGTTATCAGGTTTAATCATGTAGAAATAATTATGTTCACATCTATGTTTGTGAGTAAACAAATTAATTCATAATACATTTATAATACTGTAAAGTGTTTTCATATACGATCATGTTTTTCGTTTCTTAAAATATTTCTGCGCATATTTTTTTTTTTAACGATATTGGACTTTATTTTTGATTAGATTCCGTTTTCCTTTTAGTTTTAGCAGGTTTTTAACGAAATTATTTATATATATTTTTTTTTTTGATCAGATGATGTTTTTTTTCCTCTTAAATTTTTTTTTTATGATATTGTTTTCTGGCCAATGAATTACATGGATTTTTTAGTGAAGTTCTTTTTATCGAGTCAACAATAGATTGCATAGATAATATTAATAATTTTTATAAGCTATAACAAATTTATACTATAATAAAGGACGGTCAGATAAAAAATTGTGTTATCTTAAAAATGCATTTTTCATATTGTTTGCCGAATTGCTGGGTCATTTTGTGTAATAAATATTTCCTTTTAAAAAAGACTGCTTTTATGGCAATTTGTATCACTTCAACGAGGGTAGTCTTACCACACCACCCTCGGTTACACAAAATATTTGTTGGGGTGTGATTTCCGATGTTGTGACAAATAAGGATCAGGCTAGTAAAAAAAACAAGTCCCTCAGATAAATATAAAAAACGCGAACGCGGATATCACGTGACAACGTGACGCTAAATGTCACTGTGTAACCGAGGGTGGTGTGGTAAGATTTACCCTTCAACGACAGGATAAGCAACCTTACTGCGGAAGATAGTATATTTTTTATTATTGATCAAACTAACTAATTCTGCGCCTAATCTATTCCATATTTTTATTTGATAGAACTATTTATTTGATGTATTTTTTTGGTTAGATTTTTTTAATAACTAAATTTCTTTTTCGGGTTTAATATTTTTTTTTTTTCTTTTTTTTGTTAGATTTTTTTTTGATTAGACTTTTTTTTTTACCGAAAATAATTTTTTTTTTTTTTGGTTTATTTTACCAAGAAATCTTCTTTATTAATTAATAAAATTTTTTTTATTTTTACGTGATTTATTTTTTTCCGATAAACTGATAAATAAACAAATGAGATCTTTTTTTTTTAAATAATGATAATAAAATTATTAATTTTTTTGTTCTTTGTAATTTTTTTATTAAATAATTTTTTAATAATATAGATTTAAATAAAATAATAATAACCAATGATTTTTTATATTTTATTTTGAATTAAATCTTCAGATCATATCACAAGCTAGGTAAATTTTTTGATATTCTTTTAGTCTACGGTAACTCGGATGAGATGGTCAGTTTACACCTGTATTACGCCAATTTTTCTTTTCGGAATTGTTGGCATAAATAATAACTGATTACTAATGCATCTTCAGATAAAATTTATTGAAGTACTTTTTATACAAAAAAATTGACATGCATTTTATTAGTATAAAGCAATTTTCTTAAAAAAAATTATATATAGATGTATTGTGCTTAAAGACTTTTCTCTATGAATTTATTCATTTATATCTAAGATTATTTCTATTAAAAATCAAAGCAAAATAAATTTTAATAAAAAAAAAATTGCCTTGCAATTTAAATACAATCTGTTATATATTGATCACATAATAAGACAGTTAGAAAGTCAAATTTTGTTGTTAAGGGCATTGTTAATTTATGACATCAAAATATTAATATTTATGTTCACATTATTGCATTCTACCCAAAAGACATAACATGAGATAATGTCTTAGAGAGATTTAACAAAGGAGATATTATCCAAATACAAGGAAAATTTTCTGTTGTTGAAATAAAATTAATAAATCAAAGTTATTAAAGTATAAAACTAATAATTGTTATTCATCAGTTTCATTTAATCAAAATTTCTTTTTTACTAAAAAAATGCCTTTTTTTATAAAACAAAAAGGTATTAGCATCTAGTATATGTATGCTTAATATAGATGAAGAAGATCTTCCTCATGCCCATTATCCATTATATCAACAGGTGTTGTATTTGATAATTTTGATATTGGTGATGTCAAGGTATTCTCTAGCATTCAAGCCTAAAGTAATTTTGACAACCAGAACAATAACTCCCTGTCATTTGAACTATACCACTTCCCAGAAGATGTGCATATGCTACCAATTTCCAGTAAAATTTTATGTGATTCTTCCTTGTACATAACAAGATATTTATCTATAATTGAAGATCTTCTTATAATAAGAATAAACCCAAATTAATTTTATTGAATTAACGCATAGTACATCATCACACAAATCCTCGGGAAAAAAAAACAGACTGAGAATTCTTTTACTTAACAATTATCAGCTGAAATAGCTAAATCATTATCAATGAAAACTAAAAAAGAAGGAAAACGCCAAACATCAGGTTTATCTTGTCCACAAAAGATACCAAAGCTCTCCTCCTATCATTACCTGATGAAGATGATGACTCTCAAAATGTAATTAGTAACCAACGGGAGGAAGAAATCTTAGCAGATAATACTGTAGAAATACAAGCAGATGAAAAACAAGAACAGAAAAAAAAAGGGAGTGAGAAAAAGAAAATAATTTACTAAAGGAAACAATATTTTTTTTATTTGTAGTTTTTTTTCATTTCTTAACTTATTAGCTATCTTAATTTATTATATAATTAAATCTAGAATTCTATATAAAATCTTTAAATTAGATGCAATATTACCAATTTGATATTTATAATCAATTACAATCATTTAAGCTAAGAATGGACAACTGATTAATAAAAACATATTATTGCAATAAGTTAATATTCATCATTTATTTGTGTGTTAACTGGTGGCGACACAGTTGCCGCACATCAGAATCCTCTAGTAATTTATATTAGAAAGAACGTTATTATTATCAACTTGATTTGTATTATTATTTGCGTTAATAGTTGTTTAAGATTTTCGGATATTAGTGAAAAGTTTTTTAGGCATATATTTTTTTTTTTGCAAAGTTTTCTTTAAATTTTTTAAATACTTCTTCTGAACGCATAGTATTACAACTTTTGCAAAAGGGTATTGTTAAATGTTAAAGATATAACACAAGAAAAAGAGAATGATAGTAGGTTTCATCATCAAATTAATTATATTACACGAATCAACCAATCGATTTCGTGTACTGCTTTACCAGATTGTATCAAAATTTTAGTTAAAAGTTATACTATCTGATTAATATTTTGTTACTAAAGTATTCGTTTCAGCAAAGAAGATATTCTTCATAGTACTATTACCTTTTCGTGTGATAATATCTTTTACATCAATTGATACTAAATTCATAATGAAATATTTGATGGTGAAATGGTTACTTTCTCAAAGAGTATCTTTATAAAAGTTCTCATAGATAATAGTGAAAATCGCAAGACAAAAAACATTGTATACCATGAAATATTTCATTCTATAAGTAAATTTGTATTTAATAATAATACAATACACTATTATTTGCATAAACACATGAATTATTTAAATTTATTATATTTCATTTTTTACTATACCATTATAATAATAGTAAAAAAAAAACAAGATCTATTCACATGGCAAAATAAAATATAGATATGTTATTATTACTTTCTTAGCTTCGATAGCTAGGCAAGCCCTGTCCTTGGCACAACATGAAGGGTTACGCCTACTAGTTTTATAATAAAATAAATAAATAAATAAAATATAATTCAATTTTGAAATCTATTAATCATCTACATCATTTCAATGAAAATAAACTTTTTATTTAATGATTTCCAAAACAAACAATATAATATATATGTAAAAAGTTAACCACAAAAATGGTCCTCCTCCTCCTCGTCTTTTTCTTTATCATCACTTTTAGTCAAAAATTTAATAGTACCCAAGTCTTCATATTTTCCTATTATTTCTAAAGTTTCCGAACTAGTATTATTATAATAACGATCTTCATCATCCACAATAATTATCATTGAAAGCAATTTTTTTGGTGTTCTTTCTTCCCAACTTATAAAAAATGATTCTAAATCATCTGGAGATAAGTCTGATTTTGAAATATTGTATATTTTTAATTCACGAAAATTATTTGGTGAATATTTTGCAACAGTTTCTAATACCTCCTTTTCAGATAAAAATTCGCTAAAATAACCTTTACCGCACCAAATTTTAATACTTTCTAAGTATTGACAACTAATAAATATAGTTTGTAATATATTAATTTCACCGTTATTAAATATTACGAAAAGACTTTTAAGGTTTGGACAAAATTTAGCAATAGATAAACTTAAATCATTGTTATTTTCATCTGTATAAAATTTTTTAAGATTTTTTCCATTATTTTCTAAAAATTTCATCATATATTGAGGATTTGGACATTGATAAGGAATTTTTAAAACTTGTAATTTAGAAAATTTAATATATTGTAACATTTTAAAATCTTCAAAACCTGTTCCATCAAAGAATGAAAATATAAATTCTTGTAAATTCGAGCATAAACTGACAAATGAAAATGGTAATTCCTCATTACCACCATAAAGTTGTAATTTTGTTATTGTATAAGAGTGTTTTGTTATAGCAGGTATAATATCTGCCCAACTTTTCTCAAAAGCTGATAGAGATAATTTTTTTAAATTATTTTGTGAAGAAATTAATTCTTTTAATTCATTTGAAACATAATCATCAAATGATATAGAAATTGATTGTAAATTATGGCATATTTGAGAAAGTTGATAAAAAAAATCAGAAGGAAGACTTGAACTACAACATAATTCTAAAAGATCTCTTGCTCCAGGAAAATGAGAGAAAGAAATACTTGTGTAAATATATTGTCCATGGTAGTAGTAAGGATGATAAGTCAATTTTCTCAAAGAAAAAATTTGGTTTGCAAACATTTTGATAATTTCATTTGCGACTAAACTATTTTTGTCTTTTGAACTTAATAAATTAATAGATGGTTTATTTTTGAAAAAACTATTAATCATCCATTTAATCTCATAAATTGAAAGAGCTTTGCAAAATGATGCATAATTAAACAGTAATGGTTTTGAAGTAGGGGTTGAAATGAAAATTTTATTATCACACAAAAGTTTTTTTGATTCATCTGGAAGACAAGCAATTAATGTACTAAGAATTGATGATGCTACCCTCAATGAACGTTGTTGATAATTAAAATTCCAAATATTCCTCCACAAAATTCTAACGGAAATTTCGCACCAAAGATGATTAACTAACAAACATGAGTGTAGAGTGAATTTATCTTCTTCCAAATATTCAAAAATATCATTTAAACAATCAGTTGGAAGTTGACATGTCATTTTATTATTTCAAAAATTTTTATTTTAGTATTTACGACTTTGAATTATTTAAATTATTTTATTAATAACCTGCTGACCTATTGTGTAATAAACATTGGATTGTACTATTGCGTAACAAAATTTTTGTTGATCGGTATAAATTTAGATCATATGATGTAATCGCAGTCTAGATCGCGGGCTAAAAAAAGTTAAAATTAGAGTTGACTCATGTGTGATTGCATTCAAGTTGATGTAACAAAAATTTTTTGTTGATCGGTATAAATTTAGATCATATGATGTAATCGCAGCGGCTATTGAGATTTGCGACTATCGGAATTTTTGGTTCATTATCAAAACTGACTGGTAATAAGTTTGCTACACAGCGCATAATATTAATAATACACCCAGAATTAATTTACAGTGTTTTTAAGTACTGATTAAAATAAATGATGTGCCAACTTATGAAATTTTGTTCATGTTTGTTGATTAAATGGTTATGGTGCAAAATTTCTGTAAGAATTTGTGGAAGAATATTTATAATTTAATCGTCAACAATGTCTATTGAAGGTAGCGTCATCAATTCTTAGTATATTGATTGCTTATATTCCTAATAACAAAAGGAGTTCTTATACAATAATAAAATTTCATTTAAACTTCCACTTCGAAATGACCACTGTTTAATTACAAAGTTCTTCTCAATTGTAAAATGAGTAAAATAGTTAAATTTTAAAATATGGATGGTACACATATGACATTTTTTAGGTTATCAAGATATTTATAACCCAAATTCATTCTTTGAGAGAACTGACCTTTTATAATAATAACTAGAGAAGTCGGTGGATAGATTTTAATAATATTTGTAGTATTCATTATTTATCATAATAAAATATTTTAATAATAATATTTTTTTTTAAAAGATTTAATAAAAGTTTTTAAGTTATAACGCATTTAAATTATGAAATAAGTAAATTCCATAACACTATCTCCATTTAATTTATCGTGATGTGTAATAAATAAATAATTTCAATCAATGACAGATAAAGTATGGACGGGCAGATTAACAAATTCTGAATATTAGTAGATAGTTTGATTTTTTTTCTAAAATTAAGCTTTTTTTGATTATACCATTATCATTTTTTTCAAAAAATTTACAGGGAACTTAATTTTTTTTCAACCTTGATTTATTTAGAAACTGTTGTTAAAAATCAATAAATTAACTAGAAAACGTAAATTGTAAACAAAGAGTGGTGAATGTAAAATAATATAGGAAAACGCAACTATTTAATACGTTTTCAAAAATTGTTTTTTCTAAGATCAGACGTGCGTGATGCGGCGTGACAACCGGCGGGAATCTTATGTTACAATTATTAGTGTTCTGCTCTTCGTTCTAGACGAATGAAAGTCGTGCCAGAACCCTGGAAAAGCATGTAGGTAAGTTGAAGAAGTGCGTAAAATAATAGTGTAGGTCTTTGCTTTTATGAATATCTTGATAATTCTAGTCAGGAATTAGTTCCTTTTATTAGATACTGGCTGGCATTATTATAATCCGGCCCTGAAAGAGATGTAAAATTTTTTGGCTGCAATTTGCCTATATGAGACCGCCCGTCGTACCCAATAATATCTTGTATGTTAATTTAAATGTGTATTGAACTTGTGCACATGTATAAGGTGCTTTGCAAATTAAACATGAAACTCATTTCTCACCTAATTCAAATTTATTACTAATTTAATGGAATATAAATCTTGTAATCGTAATTATGAACTTATAATTATATTTAATTTTATAGATCTTTTCTCTCAGATGAAAATACCTAAAAATTGAAAGTATAGCATAATCAGTAACTAACTGAAGGTTAATAATAGATATAATCATCACGCATCGTATTTTATTTCAAAAACATATATACATATATATATTAAAATGATGCTTTATTATAATAAAAATTACAAATTTATTTATATAGTAATTAATCTCAATAAATTGCCAAGATGACTATTAACATATCCTTTGCTTCTTTGATTCCGTTTTCAGCCGCTTTTGTGTACCAATAAATTGCTTTGTCATAATTTATATCAGCTTCAATACCATAATAATAGCATCTTCCTATATAATTTTGTGCTGCTGCATATCCACTTTCAGCTGATTTAGTATGCCATTCAAATGCTTTTTTCATATTCTTATCTACACCTATACCAAACTTATAACAATTTCCTAAATTATTTTGTGCTATTGCATACCCATTGTTAGCTGATTTGAGATACCATTCGAATGCTTTCGTATTATCTTTTTCTGTCCCTATGCTATTTTCATAACAATAACCTAAACTACATTGTCCGTTAACACATCCTGCAATAGCTGATTTTATATACCACTCAAATGCTTGTATTTCATCTTTGTCTGTTCCTTTTCCATATTGATAACAATTCCCTAAATTATTTTGTGCCATTGCACATTTGTTATTAGCTGATTTAAGATACCATTCAAATGCTTTTGTATTATCCTTTTCTGTCCCTATGCCATTTTCATAACAATAACCTAAATTACATTGCCCACTAACACACCCTGCAATGGCTGATTTAAAATGCCATTCAAATGCTATCATTTCATCTTTGTCTGTTCCTATACCATGTTCATAACAAAGTCCTAAATTACATTGTCCATCAGCATATCCTGCAAGAGCTGATTTAAAATACCATTCAAATGCTTTTTTCTCATCCTTATCTGTCCCTATTCCATGTTCATAACAAAGCCCTAAATTACATTGCCCATTATGTAATCCAGCAATAGCCGATTTCATATACCATTCAAATGCCTTTTTTTCGTCTTTATTTGTTACTTTACCATTCTGATAACAATATCCCACATAATTTTGTGCTTTTGAATTATTTGATATTGCAAGTTTTAAATTTATTTCAAAGATTTCTTTTTCATTTTTATCTTGGATAGATTCATTTTGTTCAGATTTTAAAAAAAATTCATATGCTTTTTTTTCATCTTTTTTTGTTCCCTTCCCATCCATATAACAAATTGCTAAATTATATTGTGCATTTAAATTATTTTCTTTTTCAGCCAAGCTTAAAAATAATTCAAAAGCCTTTTTACAATTAGCTTTAACACCTCTCCCACTTTGATAACAAATAGCTAGATTATATTTTGCTTCCAAATCATCATTTTCAGTTAATTCTAGGAGTTTAATAAATTCATTTTGTTTCAAATTAATATCTAAAATGATATCTTCATAATAAAATAATGATAATAAATATTTTCCAATAATTATATTTTTATTTTTTAATGAATTAAAAGTATCATTATCATCATCATCCTTTTCAATTAAATTTAATTGATTAAAATTTTCATTTAAAGAATAATCATTTTCAATTTCATTATTAATAGCCAATAAATAAAAATCTTGAGCTTTTAACTTATCCTGATCACAACCAATACCAAGTTTATAAAATAATCCAATAATACTTGTGAACCAAAAATTACTTTCTTGATGATTTTTCATTAATTTAAGAATATTTATAGGATCTTTATTATTATTATTATCATCATTAAGATAATATTTTATCCAATCATTTGAAATTTTTTCGAAATCATTAAAATCTTTCATTTCAATAATTTTATGATAAAAATCTTTTAATAATTTTTTTAGGAAAATTTCATCATCTTTACTAATAATGAGATTAAAATCTATAATTTTTTCAATATCGATAATTTTATTAATATCCATAATTTTTATTTACTAATAATTTTTATTTACTTATAATTTTTTATTTATTAAGAATTTTTAATGGGATTTTGATTTTTATTTAATTAACGTTAATAATTAAAAAATTTAATAAATAAAAAGGATTTTTGGCGTTAATTATTAATATTACCAAATGTGGTACAACAGTTATGGCACAGTAGAGTATTCGTTTACTATCAATTTAGTAAAGATTTTCTGTTGTAACACGTAATCTGGAATTCATTACGACAGTTCCGTAAATTATCCATATACAGTAATTAAAGCATAAAGTTTACGACTATTTTCGTTACTTGCCTTTGAAAAGCGCTAACTGTCATGATAAAATAATTTTACTATCTATCAGTTCAGAACCTCAGAAAATAATTTAAATCTATATTTTTTTTTTTTGGTAAACGAAATACTATATGATAGAGAACATAATACCATTACCTCCTCCATACCAAAACGTTACTACATACAGTAATGTTGTAGTATTATTACCTACTAGCTACTACCTTAAATTAGCTATATATTGTAAGTTCCAATTTTGTATCCCACTATCTAATTCGTTAACCTGAGTATTCATTACCCTATTTTTGTATTTTCTACTCTAATTTTTTTTTTAATATTTTAGAATATTTTAAAATATTTTGTTATTATCACTATTTTTTATATCTTCCGTACTCCCTTATCCAGTTATCTTCCTCTGACACAATCATCCTTTTTCTTTATCCAATTTACCTATTTTTCCTTGAGACTTCTCAAAATTTACGACTTCTTCATATCTTATTTTCCAAATCTTTCATAAATGTAGTACAAATATAAATCACATAACTTTAGCATCTTCGAATCAGATTTCTTATATTGTTTATTTTTCCAAATCTTCAAATTAATAAGTCCTCGTGTTATCTCATATAATAAATTCTCTAAAGGAAATAATCGTGATCTTAACGCTACAATATCATAACACTTTTCCCTTTTTTTTTGTGACCGCTTCTTTCCACAAATCATACAATTGAATTTTATTTTGACTGCATGATTCAATGACTTTACTTGATTATTACACCTAATACATTTGTTTGAAGAAATACCAAAAACTTTACGTTGATATAATATTTCATACATTGGCAATAATTTTGCTATGTTGAATTTATTATAAATGATCATATAAAAATCGGTCAATTTAGCAATTAATGTTATAACTTATATTCGTTATAAACAAATTTTCTAATTGTTTTAAAACCATAAGTTCCGCCTTATTGTTAAGATAACTAAGGCCTTTTGCCCATTTTCTATAGCATCCCTCTATAATAAAATTATTCCATCATAAGTTGAATTCGTCAACTAATATATTATTCCATAATATACTGATAATCTGATATCTAACATTGACGACGCATTATCCATTAAATCCTTCTTCATTGCTTCAATCTTAACGACAAATTCTGACATCTCTTCTAGTATACCCTAACTAAAACTAACTCGTAAATTTTTCTCTGTGAATATTTGAAATAACAAAGCATAATTTTGAAATCTAATTTTTTCCTTTTGCTCACCTCAATCCCGAAAATTTTCTAATTCTACGAAGAATTTCTTATTTATTTCTATAATAATTCTTTGTTATCAGGCAACAGTCCTGATACTATTATTAATTTATCAAAATTCTTTTTATTTCGTTCATGCCTTCTTCAATACTAAATTTAAGAAATATTTTTTCAATTTTCTTATATCTTGTCATTAATTTGATTTCCACACTTCCTAGTGTTTGTCTTTTCCCGTCTATATAACTATATTATTTTAAAAAAAATAGATGCTGCTGTGATCGTCATCCTTCCAATTACTGACCAAAGCAATAAAATTTTCCCAAATAAATTCTCTTTGTTTGTACAAATATAGTATAATTAAACCATATCAAAAAAATCCGTCTCTCCTATATCTTCCATACCCGTACTTTTAATTATTTTAAGAGTTATTTTACTGGGGAAAATTTATTTTAGACGAAAATATAGACGAAATTATTTTTTCGATCATTCAAGTGACAGTGCGTACCTACTCATAGTATGTAGTTGCGAAAGTTCAATTTACTGCTAGGAAACAGAAAGTCCGAGGTCCTTTCAATGACAATAGCTGTTTTCGTATACATGGAAATTCTGATTTTTATTTTGATCAATATAACTGTACATCTTAATTGTTATTATGTCATTAAGTTGTATCATCTGTATTACAGTGTATTGAAGACGTGAATCAATTAAATTATTTCTCTAGTTTCTATTATTTTTATATATTCTTATTTATTATTCTTTTTATTATTTAATGCTCAGTTCATAATAAAAATAAAAAGATTATTAAAATTCAAAATCATGCGTATTAATTAATGATAAAGCGTCCACCAATAAAATTATTCTTCTTTATAATCAATATGTAAATAAAAAAATATATTACTTGAAAGAATTAAAAGAATTCAAAAAAGAATTCATGAATATCATCACTAAATTTATGCGCAGTATATGCACAAAAAAATTACAAAAATGTGCAAGATTTTGTGTTTTATGATAATCTAATGTGCACCCTAAAAACGCGCATTAATGAAATAATAAATCGTAAAATTTTGTTTACAATGTATTTTACATTTTTAAACATTATATTACACATTTTTAATATTGTACGATTTTAAGTATTATATTATATTACACATTTTTAGAGTACTATATTAGAATATTACATTGTGTTTTTACGTACATTGTATTAAAACATTAAACTAAACGAAATTCTATGTGCTGTATGCAGATGTTATGTATATCTTTCCAAATTTTCGCTAATAAAAAGAGAAAAATATTTTAATGTCAATTTACATATACAGTATAAAAAAAAGTTAAATAAGTAAAATACTATACATAACTGATAATGAAAATAAATATTAACCCATCATTCATTTTATACCTATAAGGTAGGAATATTAATAATATGCAAATAATAAATATACGGTAAATAAATGACATTACTTCTTCATAATGTACTGTCATAATCTTCGCTTACAAATTGTCATTGCAAAGATTTTATCATTTAAGTATGATCAGTACCTTGATAGATTTCGCGCAATATTATAAGACAAGTATGAGTTTGCTGACTTCGTTTACAATTGTAGATCATTTGGATCATAAGTAGTATCAAGTTTTTGGATATTTGGATAAAATGCTTGCGTCCTTTAGCCATCTAAAAGAAGAAGAAACAAAACGTTAGTAAGTATTTCGTTAAAAAAATAGCTTAAATAAAATGCTCAAGTTCTCACCTTCAAACTCGCCTAAAAAAAAAATTCCTGAGTCCAGCAGTATTCCAGCCGATTAGCCAAAATCCCACGCCCTGTTTCTTTTTATCTTTGTTTCCTAATCTTTTCAATAACTTCTTGATATTTTCTGTGAATATAAGGGTTAGGTGACTAGGATATCTAAGGCTAAGTATTTAAACTGATTTTTCACCAAATTCCCATGCGTCTAGACCATCTAAAAAAGAAAGTTCAAAGTGTTAATAGATATTTCATTACCGTAAAAATAAAAAAATAAGGAAATCTAGTAACCTACCCACCAAATTCCAACACGCTTAAAGGCCAAAACGAGACAAACTCTAAAAAAATGAATTAGTACTAAAAATGAAAAAAATAAAAAAAACCCCAAAATTTAGTTACATTTTCATAAGAGATCGCTAAAACAAATGTACCTGAAAAAATAAATCTCACGTTAAGAAAAGTGTTTAATTTAGGTAAAAGAGAAGTGTTTAAAGAGAAGATGAAAAAGAGGGAGAGAGGAATAAAAAGAGTGGGAGAGAAAGGTGAAGAACGAAAAAAGGGGAAAGGGAAAAAATGGGAGAGGAAAAGGAAAAATGAAAGAGAGAGAAAAGAGAAAGAACGAACAAAGGGAACAAGAAAAAATGGGAGAGGAAAGGAAAATGAAAGAGAAGTAAAAGGGGAAGAACGAAAAGAAAGAAAAAGAAAAAAAAG
>QZLH01001549.1:10336-28071 GCA_003833135.1 Oehlia diaphana
GGTAGTATAAGCCAACTTAATTAAAAAAAAGTCAGAATTATTACAGTTCTAATTATACTATGACTATAGCTCCCTGCCATGTTTAATGCTAACTTGTTTAAGTATAAAACGTCATGGTTAATTCTCAATCGAAATAAAAAAAATTTAATGAGGAAATATAAATTGGAATGGTTCATACAATGTTCTTGTGAATAGGTTTCAAATATATGTAAGAGGTTACATTATAAAATAACATATAGTATATTAGCAAAAGAATAACTATAAATCATTTAGGACACAGTTAAAAGTATTAAATCACAAAGCGTTATTCTTGGTTGAAACTAAGTGGTGAACCGAATTGATATATCTATAGAGAAAATCAAAACCGGTGGTTACAACAACCTTAATATGAATTTATTCACGCAATTAAAAAAAAATTACGTTTTCTTCAGTTAGATAATTCTTGTTTATAATAATTTTGTTTTAGGTACCATGGTTTTATTTTTGTTATTATAACATATTATTCAATATTCTCGTCTTTAGGTTTATAGAAACGTGGCTATATGATGTGGAAGAAACTCCACCTTTTTTTAACTACTACAAAGCGAAATTATAATTCGATTTCCTATTAGGCTCAAGCGCTCGGCAAATAAAATTTTAGGTTCTCGTAATAAAATTATGCGAGTGAACGGTATTTTTTCTTATATGTAGATTATAACAAATTAACTTAAACAAAAACAAAAAGATTCTTTATTCTATCCGTCCGATTTCAATTTTCAAATTTCTTTTGAACCTCGCAATTCTTTTCTTCATTTGTTTTAATCTTGCACCTACTTTCCCGTTATTATTTTTATTTTCGTTTCATAATCCTTCTTTTCAATATTATAGGAATCCTCGATAAATTTGACGATTATTACAAAGTTATAAATTTATCGGATATATAATGACTTTTTGGTCAAAATTATTAATGTAGTGCAAAAAAAAAAAAAATAAATAAATCTAAAATAAACTATTATTTTTTTAAATTCCACGTGTATGCAATAAATAAAAGAATAATTCATACCGATAAACAAGCTGATAGTGGGAAATTTAATTTTATCAGCCATTTAATAACTATCAATAATTGTAAATTTAACTGGAAACGTAATTTTTATAAAAGTCTATTTATATATGTAAGCAAAAATATAAAATATCACTCAAAACGTACGTGATAACACACACTGATCATAATTTTTATTCATCAGAATTAATATAAAATTTACGAGATAAATCAAAAAGACAATATACTGATAATATTCACTTTGAAGGTTCTCAATATTATTTATATAATTCAAGAATATGAAGCAGTAAATCAAGTTTCTAATGATATACCGTATATACAAAATTCATGAAACACTTACCAACCTTGGAAAAATTAGAATCCAATATAAGTAGAAATAATAAATTATTATCGAACTACAGAAAAATTGAAGGCCAACATCATTGATTATCTCAGCAATTAACAATTTTAAAATGATTTTAAATATGGTTATGGTTATAATTCTGAAAATTCTGTAAACGATTATTGACCATTATTTGGAGATAGTGCATGAATTTAATGTCGGCTTCTTTATAGGATTTGTCAAGTAAATCAAAATATCTGATGAATTTGAGCTTACCATGTAAGGTGATCAATAGGTTTATTTGGATTGTTATTAAACATAATTTAAATAATTTATTACTGACTTATTTCTTAATAATTTACGATAAAAAGTACTTTGTATTGCATATCTTGCATAAATAAACCAGTTAATAGACTTAGGATGTCATCACTGACACGTACCGCTATTTTACTGGTGAAAATCCGATTTGTTACGAAAATGAATCCCTTAAACTAAATAATATTTGGAATGAAAGTAAGTTATTAATAAAAGAGAATTTCTCTTTTATCTTCTAAAATGAATATGAATTATTTTATAATAGCTTATAAGAATTTTATGTTGTAGATTATTCTTTAGGATTTTATTCTTGAATTTATATTCCATTAAATAGATCAACCTTTCAAAAAATAATACATGACTAAAATTTAGCTATACTATGCACTAATGTATATCGCTAAAAATAGTCATGTTTTACCTTCATTTTTTATTGTTACTGCTAATAAATAATATGAATCTACAAAAATTTAACGAATCAAAGATAATAAAATCGTCGTTTTATATACACAGTATGTTGCGTTCAGATCGTCATTAATGATTAATTGCGCAGCTAATACAGGAAATATTTTTTCCGGTTTTTCCCAACAAAGTTAGTGTAACATAGTACAAAAACTTTTTTATTTATATTAAAATAAAATTCATCATTGAAACATTTATTTCTTTTCTTAAACACTTTCTTAAAAAATGACGAGAGGTTATTCATTAGAACAAGATTTAAAATTATTAATAAATAATCCAAAATATAGCGATATAGAAATTTTATGTGAAGATGAAAAGAAATTTTATGCTTGTAGAGCAATTTTAGCTGCAAGATCCGAAGTATTTGATAGATTACTTTATAACGGTATGAAGGAAAATCAAATCTCTCTTCCAAAAATTAAGTCCGTTGGAATGGAAATCGTATTAGAATATACTTACACTGGTTCAGTTAAAGAAGAATCTTTAACAAAAGATAATATACTTGAAGCTTTGTACGCTGCAGATTATTTTCAATTATCAAACCTTCAGGATTTTATTACAAAAATTTTCAATAATACACTTAAAAAAAATAGTACAGAAAATTATTTACCAGAATTATTATCTAAGGCCATGAAAATAATGCCATTAACAGAAGATAATAGTTTACTAAATTCATTGGTTGAAGCGGTAGCGACTATACCATTAAATACTATTGAATTTGGTCGATTGTCTATTGCAGGTCTTCAATTTCTTTTATCTTGTACATATGATAAAGAAATTACTTTTGTAACTCCAGAATATGAAGTTTTTCGATATAGTGCTATTCTTGCAGCAAAACAAGTTTCTAATGATGCATATTCAACTCTTATGAAACAGTTACCTACCTTAGAACAAATGAAAATGGATAATTCAGTTCAAATAAAAAATATTGATCATCAAAGGATTGCTAAAGAATTGGAGCCTTTGGTTGAATTTATTGATTTCAAGAGAATTAATGGGCAAATTTTAGCTGATGTTATTGATCCATTAGAAATCATTCCTTCTAAAGTAATTTTAAATGTTTATCGAGACATAGCGAGGTCGAACAATTCAAATTTAAATGATACTCGAGGAATAATGCCAAAATCGATGTACGTTTGGGATGAATCAGCATGTGGATCAAATCTTATTATTGAGGATAATGGGAAAGTTATAGAAGCATTAAGTAATTGTGATTTACATCAAAATGCTAGAACTAAAATAGCATTAGAAGACAAAGGTATTTTTGAATGGGATGTTATTATTGGGATATATTGTTTAAATTCTTGGGTAGGAGTATGTGCATCAGAAAATTTTAATTATGAAAAATTTGCAGGAATTCAACCTACTGGATGGGTATTGAGTTCTGGCGGAATGCTTTATAACAATAATAACTGTGTGGAAAATTATTGTCCCTCGTTTAACGAAGATGGTGCAAGAATTACAGTTCATTTAGATATGAATAAAAAAACTTGTGCTTTTACTGTCAATGGTAAAAAGTATCGGGAAGTATCTGAATGGAATAATTTACCGTCAAAACTTTATCCGGTAGTATCATTAATTTATCCTGGTCGCTTTCGAATTCAACCTCATCAAAAAAATGTTTAATTTTGTAAGATTGTAGTATGAAAAATTATTTGTGTCCATATTATAATGTTTAAGTTAATATTGTCATTCGGAAATAATTTATTATTTATTTATCATAAAAAAATTGTCTATTTAAAAGATTGCACTTTTGAATATAGCCATTTTTAGTTCAATCTGTTAATTTATTCATAATTACTATTTACTTATCTACTTTTTTAACTGCAATTACTTTATCTAATTGATAAGTCTAAGTTTTAACAAAACTTTTACATGTACTTATATTCTAAATGGAATTTTAAATAAATTACAATTTTTTTTCTTAAATTAAAAAAAAGAGAGAAATATTTATTAAAACATATTTCATTCAAGTCTAATTGTTCTTATAAATTACTAGTAAGGAAGAAAATTATGACGATGTTGAAATGTTTTGATAAATTAAATGTCATTGAAAATTTTAATTAATAACGTTAAATAACTTTGAAATGAACAAGGTATAAATAATTCTTTAATATTCCATTTAGGAAGTTTGCACATTTTTTGTTTTTTTTTTAAAAACTAGAAAATTTATAAATTTATTGATTATTATTCATTTACAAAAGAACTTACTTAGTCCAAACAAAGTGTTTATATAAACTAAAATAAATAAAGAGATATGTTACGTAGTTAATAATCAAAGATACAAAAATACTAATGAGAAAGTACTAGAAAAAAAACGAACAATATTAACTAAAATAAAAAAAAGTGGAATTAATTGAAACAGGTAAATATTTAATTAACATAATAGTTTACATACAGTATATAATAAATTTTTTTTTAAAATAAAATTTATTTCTTCTAATAAAAATTTGAAATATCAGGAGGTCAATTTTTTGGCATAATGATAATTCACACAAATATTTTTATATAATCAGTTATAACAGTTTTTTAAAAGTACATTATAACTTTGCTCGAGTATGATTTATATCTTTCCGCGCGTTTTATTATTACAAGACTACTCTTTCTTACTGTTTCAGCCAATGTGAAATATTATCAAGATATTAATTATTAAATGACACAAGGTGACCAACGTAACATACTGTATCCATAATACTGTATGATGTACGAATATTCTTGCTTCGATTTATATACGTAAGCGAATCCATGTAAATATTTATTAATTATTGAAGTATTTAGGAAAAGAAAAGAATATTTTGGTAAAATTTTTTATAGAAAAGTTAACCCAAAATCTAAAGAGTAAATTTATTTTTCACTTATTTTTCCTTCAAATTTCTTAAGCACTTTCTCAATAATAAAACCCATATATATCATTAACAACACAAATGGAATTGTTTTCACCACAATTTTTTCATCTGATATTATAAATTAGTAACAAAACAATCCTTATCATCGTCACGCCGGAATACGATCGTTTCGTGAACATATTTTTTGAAAAAGTTAATAGGCTGCACGTACGTAATTTTAATAGGAATTAATTCGGTTTAATTGAGAATATTTTTTTAATGTGAGAAATTTTTAGAAGAAAGTGACGAAGAGAAGTATTTAGTTTAATAAACTTCAAATTGTACGTAATGCCTTGTCATTTAAATACGCCGGCCGAATAATATATATTCAGTTTCTTCATTTAATAATCTTATTCCTGCAGAAAAACATAATTTGGATCTTATGAAATTCTCATGAATAAAACGCGAAAAAAAAATTCTTTAACGTGATTTCATTTTTAGTTAATAATTTAAATTCAATATAACTAGGAAACGGGAACCGTTGTAAGTCCAGAGCGAGGTATAATAAATAAAGATGTAGCGATATTCTACTAAATAGCAGCATAACGCCTTGGAATTCCGGTAATTTTCTGCTGATTAGCAGCATAACGCCTTGGAATTCCTGGACAGAGAAACTCACGTGATTGAAAATTTACACGTTATTTCCATAGATCATCATAGTGCGTAGACATATATAGTCCTTCGCTTCGCTCCGGACAATTATTTATTATGTTTATTTATATCACATTTTTTTTACCAAAAACTAGGATTAAAGAAGTTTGACATAATAATTCTTGTAATATTAATAAAAGGTTACATGAATTTAAGTTACAAAAATCAAAAAATTTTATTTTTCTTGGCTTAATAATTTGTTTAGTATACATATTATATATTACACAAAAATTATATAATAAAAATTTCTATTCACAAAATTTATATTCAATAATCTAATTTTTTTGATGAGGTAAAATTCGAAAGCGACCAGGAGAATTAAATGATACTACTGGATAAAGTTTTGATGGTAAATTATTCCATTCTGATACCTCTCGATACTTTTTACCATTGACTGAGAAAGTACAAGTTCTTTTATTCATATCTAAATGAACTGTAACTTTCGTACCATCACCAAATGGTGGACAATAATTTGCTACATAGTTATTATTGTTATCATAAAACCCACCACCAGAACCTAATACCCATCCAGTAGGTTGATCACCTGCAAAGATTTCATAATTAAAATTTTCTGATGCACATACTCCAACCCAAGATCCAGAACAATGCTTCTCAATAATAACATCCCATTCAAAAGTACCTTTATTTTCTAATGCTAGTATTTTAGCTCTAACGCTTTGAAAACAAAAACCATCTGGTGCATATACAATTTTTCCATTATCCTCAATAACAAGTTTTGATCCACATGCTGACTTATCCCAAACATAGTCGATTCCATTATTTGATATTCCACGAGTATTATTTAAATTTAAATTACTCAATAACGCTACATATCGATAAACATTAGAAATTATTTTATCTGGGATAATTTCTAGTGGTTCAATTATATTGGCCAATATTTGAGGTTTAATTCTTCTGAAATCAATAAATTTAACCAAAGTTTCTAATTCTTTAGCAACTTTTTGATGATCAGTAAATTTATTTTCTACCTTGATTGGATTTGTATTTTCTAACTGTTCTAATGTTGGCAATTGTTTCATAAGAATTTTATGTGCATCATTAGAAACTTGTTTTGCTGCAAGAATAGCACTATATCGAAAAACCTCATATTCTGGAGTTACAAAAGTCATTTCTTTTTCATGTGTACAAGATAAAAGATATTTAAGACCCGTAATAGACAATCGACCGAATTCAATATTATTTAATGAAATATTTGCTACTGTTTCAACCAATAAATTAAGAAGAATATTATCTTCTGTTAATGGCATTTTTTCTGAAATTTTAGATAGTAATTCTGGTAAATAATTTTTTGCAAAATTAGTACTATTCTTAACTGTTTTCAAAATAAAATCTTGAAGGTCTAATAATTGAAAATAGTCTGCAGCATAAAAAGCTTCAATAGTATTATCCTTCGTTAAAGATACTTCTTTTATTGATCCAGTATAAATATATTCTAATATAATTTCCATTCCAGCAGAATTAATCTTTGGAAAAGTAATTTGTTTTTCATAACTTTCTTTCATTCCATTATAAAGTAATCTATCAAATACTTCGGATCTTGCAGCTAAAATTGCTCTACAAGCATATAATTTCTTTTCATCTTCACATAAAATTTCTACATCACTGTACTTTGGATTATTTACTAATAATCTTAAATCTTGTTCTAATGAATATCCTCTCGTCATTTTTTCAAGAAACCTTTCTTTTTTATAAAAAGTAACCTTCTTTTTTATTTTGGAAGTTAATGAATCAATATTTATGTTATTCTGTACTATGTTGTACTAACTTAAAAATGCATTGCTCGTTTTTATTTTGGATGTTAATGAACCAATTATTCTGTACTATGTTGTATGCATACATCACATGTATATCATGTGAACTTTTTTGCTGCGCCTCCATAGTGATGACAAATTAAGATAAGAATGGGTAAAATTATCTAAGCCACAATTCCGGCAAAATTCTAATGTGGCAATAAGCTTATTTTTATATTTGGAGTTCTTTCTAATTCCTTGCATTCGTTGATAAAGTATTGTTGTATTTCTTCCTCTTTGGATCTGCATTTTTGTTAGGTGGACTTGTAAACTTTCCATTTCCACTTCTTTTGCTACTCGTGATCAAATCAAGTGGATAGCTAATATGTGCTCCTTTTTCCATAACAATCTTACCCTTGTCAGTTCCTGTTACCTCAGAATGGCGTTTGCAGAAATGATTATGGATCAGAATGAATAACATACCTGGTCATGACATACTTTATCAAAACCTGCTCCATTTTAAGATCAAGACCGCTTACTTCATTTTTGATGTCCTTCACTTCATTTATGATGTCCCTCACTTCATTTTTGATGTTCTTCACTATATTTTTGACGACTTCCTCCATTATACTTTTCAGAGAATCTAAATTAGGGAAATCACCTTGTCATAAAAAGTTTAACATTATTGTTAGGAAATGAGAAAGCAGAATATTTGATTTTATCGTAGAAGAAAAATCAAGCTAGGTTGCGTTTACTCGTGTTGACTAATTTATTACGACTCACTTACCAGCAGCGGATTGCTCTACGATAACGCGAACTGAATGTTTTTGACGATCATAAACAGGAGGAAAGAAAAGCACAAGAATAAGTAAGTATTATTATTGGCAAACAAAATAATGAAGTCAAGCATACTTGAAAACATACTAGAAGATACAACGTTCTCAAGAATTTAAGCTTAACTCTATCATTTCCGTATTCAAGGCTTTCTTCAATTTCGGCTACTTTATTAGGGTTTGACAACGATATAAGCTAATAAGCCACCAAATTCTTCGTCCGCGATCCCAGAGTTCACGTTGTAAAGATGGCTAATTTCTTTACGAACATTAGTTGAAGAAGCCATTTACGATTTTTGTGCAAATGATTAGCTTCACAAAATGTCAGAAAATAAAGTGATTTTTTTGCAGAAATGGGAAATAAGATATATATATGAAATCGAGATTGATTAGTTGATCATCTGTCATAAAGACTAAAGGTGTGCGCACTATATATAGAATTCTAATTCAGATCGGTGACTTTTATTTGCAAAGAAAAAAGATGCTTTACGGTAGAGCATATGATTGAAGATCATAGGGCGCAGGTTCAACTTGATTTTTTGCTAGCTTGAGAAATGAAATGCTATCAAAGAGGGAGGGCGATGAAGATAATATCCCATCACGGGGAATTATTTTTATGATATTGCGCCTATTATACTGTACGCATGATGATTTTCTCAAAATGCCGATATATAGCAAGAAGACTAAAATATCCATTTTGTTTTGGAACATCTATAGAGGTTGGAAAATCGATTAATATCGTGATGATATGTTTCAAGAAGCTAGCTGAGAGGATAAACTGTCCTATCTTACTATTACTTTGCGAATAATCTCATTTATTTGATCAAGGATGTAAGTTTGATTAAATATTATATATTAGTTTCACCTGATTTTTGATTTTTTGCTTATATTTGCTATATTTGCACAAGAAAGATAAAAAGGTTTACTAACTGTCCCCCCTTCTTTTTATATCTAAGGTTCGATTTTTGGAATAAATCTTTAGAGGAAATTACGATATTTATTATTCTTCACATCAACGGTTACTCCTTAAATTGTAATAAACGCTATCCCATATATAAAGATCATCATCGGTTTAATCCGTGCTTAAAAATAATTAAATAAATTTTAAATAAATTTTTGGAAATGATAATTATAATTAAAAATTGATTTTTTATTATATTAATTCGTGATCCACAAGTCAACTGCAAACGATCTGCAGAAAATGGGAATCTGGCGTGGCGTCAAATAAAAAGTAAAAGATTATGTGAAAAAATTATTGTAAAATCAAACTATTTATTTGTAACATATTTTAATACATAATATTCATCCCAAAGTTGGTGTTGAATGAGTTTGCATAAAGAGCATTACTTAAGAAATGAAAATCGGGTATCGGAAAAAATTACGCACACGGATCACGAATTAATATAATAAAATATTATTTTGTATATATTTTTTTTCATAAAAATTTCCGGAAAAAATAAACTGATCTGCGGATGTTACATGTGTGGATCATGTGATTCAAGCCAAGAAGACTCGAGGACATTATTTCTTCTGGAATCACATTCACAGGTAATACAGATAATATTTTATTCTGAAAAGGTCCGTTAGTATATATACATTCTTCTAAAAAAAAAATAGGTTATAAAGTCACCAGATTTTCGGATGCCAAGAAAATTTTTATTAATACACGTAAAAAATAAATACAAAGTTGTGAACATAGTTCACTGATACATGAAGTTTCTATGCAAAATGCCTAATGTTTAATCCTACGGTCTAACTAACCACCTGACATTTACATGACTTGGAATTTCGCTCCGCGTTCTTTATGAAATGTCTATAAATACATAATTATTATTAATGACAAGAACTAAGACTACAAGAAATCAAGTCTTGACTCTGTCAAGGAAATAAATTCTTATGCATTATATCTATTTAGTAAGTTAGAATATTTGAGCCGTTTCTCCTCAAAAAGCTTTCTCTTCTTTTTTGTGTCCGCCCGACTTGCCATCCTGAAGTCAATCAGGTAGGTACACATCGCCGTTATCGTTAATTAAGATGTTTTCCTCCCGAATATCATTGTGGAGGATGCTATGCTTGTGAACCGCTTCTAATCCCTTAATAGCCCTTGACCTCTGCCGTTTCGTTATTTTGTACTCGCTCAGCGTAGTATCGACAATGCCAATAACGAAGCTCATTCCTCCTCCATAATATCCACAACAGACCAATTTTGGGATACACTCGCCTTGAATATCAGCGAGGTCCTTATAAATCTCAACTTCTTTTTGTATTTCTTCCAGGACATATGGTGGAGCCTTCGATAAGTTTCTTCAAAGCAATCAGATCGCCACACGAAACTCACATACACAAGAATGTTTTCCCACTTCGTCCTTCACCTAGTGTGCCCTTTAAGGCTTAAATTTGAAGTCTGTAAAGCCATAATTTATTATTTACGGAATGTTAGAAGACGACTGTTGATTTGGCAAGGTGCTGGAAGCCTGTTGATTTGAGGATCTGGAAGACGATTTTGAGTGTGACCGAAGAGTACGTGAATTATTATCTCCGTGAACCGGCACTAGTACTTGAGGATGAGGAGACTTTGGATTCTCTTTTGCTTGTCGAGTTATATAAGCATATGTAATGGAAGAGTTTTTGAAATCCAGAGCTCTGTATACTCTTGATGTAGAAACCAGTGATTGTCGTAAGTGGCAAGGATGGCATATCTAAGTTCGTATCCCATGTACTGTAATTGTAGATTTGTTGGATTACTATTCTTGCCTTTTCATCCGCCTGATAAACTCGGGGAATGTGCTTCCGTTGATATCTTCCAAAACATGTTTCCTCTTAACTTAAATCACCAAGATCAATAATTCCACGAGATAGTGACAGGTGAAACCCGGTATGCCAGGATTATGAGTTTGTCGCATCGAATACTCGTAATATGATTCCATAAGATCCATTCAATATCATACAAATATTAACATTCATGGCAATACGAAGAACCTCTTCATTGACCTCAACAAATCTATCATTAAATCTCGGCCTCTTGAATTTTCGGTTATTGGTCGAAGCGGAATTGATTCACTTCCTCGAAAAAATCCCATAGAAGCATTCTTTTTGGCGGGCCACCATTGACCTTTGTAGTGGTCTTTGATGTAGTACATTTCGGAGAATATGTTACGGGTGGTGGAATACAAGATAACGCCTCTTCCAAACTAAGAACTAGAAACGAATACGTGTTAATATACGTACGAGGGCAAATGACGAAAAATTACAGACTACCAGACACTTACGTGGCAACTTTACGATGACATGAATATGCCTCTTAGGCGGTTTCTCGGACCAGTAGTCTCCTATATCTCTTGTTGCAAGGAGTTCGTCCTTGTCCCGCCGGAGTAAGAGATTGCTAAACTGATCGTCAGAAATTCCACCTTCCATAGTCTGAACTTACCTGCATCAACACTAGCAAACTAATTTTGTTTTTCCGCCTTGATAACTTTTTTGAGGCGGCCAACAAACTGTTCTTTCTCAACATCGACGGGAAAAGCATTTGCGAGTGCGTTTCCTTTGACGAAACAAAGTAACGTGATAGACATTTTCGGCTTAAATAGAATTTTTTTGTGAAATTTTATTGGCTAAACTGCTGTATGTGAGGACAAAAATTTTTACTAATAATTTATTTCTTTTGATGAGATAGAATTCGAAAACGACCAGGATAACGTAATGATACAACCGGATAAAGCTTTGATGGCAAATTATTCCATTCTAATATCTCCCGATACTTTGTACCATTGACTGTAAAAGCACAAGTTCTTTTATTCATATCTAAATGAACTGTAATCTTCGTGAAACGAGGGACAATAATTTCTTACAAAGTTATTATTATTACGAAATGCACCACCAGAACCTAATGCTCATCCAGTAGGTTGACTACCTGCAAAATTTTCGTAATTAAAATTCTCTGATGCACATACTCCTACCCAAGACCATGAACAAATTTTCTCAATAATAATATCCCATTCAAAAATGCCCTTATTTTCTAATGCTATTATACCTCTCACACCTTGGAGGTAAATACTAAAGGGCGCGGCTTGTACAACTTTCCATTATTCTCAATAATTAGACCTGATCCGTATGCTGACGCATCCCAAAAAAGTTTAGATTCTTTAATTCTAAATTGGTATTCCTCGAATATTGTTTAATTATGTTGAATTATTTCAGCTGGAATAATTTTTAACGGTTCAATGAAATCAAATTGACTTTTTTTATTCATCTGAAATCAATATATTCGATCAAATGTTCCAATTCTTGAGCAATTTTTTGATGATCCGTAATAAGTTTATTTTCTATTTGAATCAAGTTATCAATTTGCTCTAAAGTTGGCAATTTTTCCATTAGAGTTTTATATGTAACATCAGAAACATTTTTTGCTGCAAAAATAGCACCATATCGAAAAACTTTATACTCTGGTGTTGCAAAAGGTATATTATTTTCATTTGCGTAAAATAAAAGATATTGAAGAGCTATAATAGATAATCGACCAATTTCAATATCAGCTAATAAAATAGTTGCTACTTCTTTGACTAATAAGCTAAGAAGAGTATTATCCTCTGATAAAGGCATAATTTCTACAACTTTAGATAATAATTCGGGCGAATAGTTTGTTGTGTAATTATTTTTAAAAAAAATTTTAATGATTCTCATTATAAATTCCTGAAGGTCCAATAATTGAAAATAGTCCGCAGCATAATAAGCTTCAATTATATTATCTTTAGTCAAAGAATTTACTTCAATTGATCCAACATAAATATATCCTCATACAATTTTCATTCCAGAAGAATTGATCTTTGGAAAAGAAATTTGTCTTTCGAAACTCTCTTTCATTACATTATAAAGTAATCCTTCAAGTACTTCAGATCTTGCTGCTAAAATTGCTCTACAACCATATAATTTTGTTTCATCTTTACATAATATTTCTATATCACTATACTTTGAATTATTTACTAGCAATTTAAAATCTTAGTTTAATGAATATCCTCTCATCATTTTTCTTTAAAAAAAGCATATAATTTTTTTTTTAAGAGGAAGAATCTTTTTGAAGAATTTTTTTATTTTAAAAAAAAAAGGATAAAAAAAAAAAGGAATAATTTTTTTTTTAAAAACAAATAAAAAAGAAATAAAAAAGGAAAACTAAAATGAAATATTTTTTGTTGGTTACTATATATCTGTACAATGTTGTACCAACTAAGAAAAGCATTGTGAATTTTTAGCTGCGCCTCCATAATGACGCCGATTAATCAAAGTACTGTCCGTCCAAGCCCGTGATAAATCACGTTGCCACCTTGAACATTAACAAAAGATCGCTTTATTCAATGATAAAATATTAGTAACATATAATAAAATCAAATAAAATTAATAACAATGCTTGGTTTAAAACTAAGATTCTAAAATTAAATCCCAAAATCAAAATGGCGATAGTTTTCCCATATCAATCCCAATAATATACCATACATATACTCAGTTTATACTCATGTGATAGGAGTTATATCATTTAAACATGATCTGATAGTTTAACGTCATTCCGGACCGCAGTAAATAAAAATCAAATTGCCTAGACGATGTCTGACTATCTAAGTCAAAGTCATAATTACGGTCACCCAGTGATGTGAAATTTATTACGTGATCTCAAAGACTCAAATTCAAATTTAACGGAACGAACTTTTATTATTTTTAATAAAAAAAATAATTAAATATGATTTTCTTTCAACTTAAATATGTAACGTAAAGACAAATTACTACAATTCGCATCTAAAAAGAAAAATTAATATCTTTTTAATACTGTAATATTAGTAAACGTAACCAATTTGTTAGTAGATTTTAACTGGTTAAAGTTTTTTTGGTCGGTTTTAATTTCTAGATAAAAGTACTGTATATTTAATTTAAATTTCAATGATTAATTCTATTGAGCCTTATTTTAAATTATAACTAACTTTATTGTATATGTTCTATGTAAGCACTAGACATTTTTCACGTATGTTATTGATCACTTTATAATAGTGATACACAAATTTTGGTACAACATGACCGATAACAATTACTTGAGGAAAAAAACTTGGGTCTTTTCAAACAAATTCTTTGTAACACGTATTTTAAGACCCATGACTTTTTTTCTTGCTTACAGAGTAATAATATTTTTTTTTTAATGGTAACAATTGTATTGTGTAATTACAAATGAAACTCTATAAAGAACCATCTCTTTCCTTATAACTATTTCATAATCCAAAGTAAACAATAGGAGTATTACGTAGTTTTAAAGTAAGAAAATAAACAAAATTTGGTTATTGAAAACAAATTTATTATATATAAAGTCATTAAGAAGTCAATTTTATGACATAAATTCTCCTACTTTTTTTATATAACCGGATATAACAGTTTTTTAAAGTAAATTACATCTTTAGTTCTTTAACCTAGTGCAATTTATAACTTTCCGCTCATTTATTATTACGAATCTGTACTTTTTATTTCTGTTTCTGAATGTTCAACCAATGTGAAATATTACCAAGATAATAATGACTCAAGGAATTCGTAAGTGAATCCTCATGTGATTTTATATCGACTTATTCGAGTATAACGAGCGGTAAAGAAATATGTATTTAATAAACTTCAAATTTTACGATCCTCGTCAACTAGGTGAATTTACATTCACATATAACACTGTTTACTGTACACAAATAATATAATTAGTAAAAATGCAATCATTTATAAATTTTCATTCGATAAAATTTATAATTTTATATAACTTGGTTTAAAAAAGTTTTGTAAGTATCGCCATGTTATTGGGAGATTTCAGAAATTTGGAAATCAGGAAATCAGGAAATCTGGCATGGCGAGATGTAAAGGTTTAGCTTACAATTCTAATCATACGTGATTTTAGTAATTATAAATTTCAAAAGTTTGATACAAACTTCGCAATATTAATAAATGTGAAAAACAAAAAATTATTTTTCCCGGTTAATAACTAAATATACTATATTCATTAAAAAAAGTACACATGTTAATATATACTTATAAAAATAACTCAAGACTAACTTTTTTGATGTGGTTGAATTCGAAAGCGACCAGGAGAAAATAATGATACTACTGGATGAAGCTTTGATGGTAAATTGTCCCACTCTGATACCTCCCGATACTTTTTACCGTTGACTGAAAAAGCACAAGTTCTTTTATTAATATCTAAATGAACTGTAACTTTCGTACCATCACCAAATGGTGGACAATAATTTTCTATGGATTTATTACAAGAACCACCGGAACCCAATAACCATCCAGTAGGTTGATATCTTGCAAAAGTTTCGTAGTCGAAATTTTCTGACGCACAAACTCCAATCCAAGCATATGCACAAGTTTTCTCAATAATGATATCCCATTCAAAAATACCTTTATCCTCTAATACTATTTTAGCTCTAACATTTTGATGTGAATTACAATTATTTAGTGTTTGTACAATTTTTCCATTATCTTCAATAATAAGATTTGATCCACATGCTGATTCATCCCAAACATAGTAATCGGATTGATCAATTGATTTAATTGGTTTTCCACGAATATAATTTAAATTTGAATTATTTGATAACGCTATATATCGATAAGCATTAGAAATTATTTTATCTGGGACAATTTCTAATGGTTCAATAATATCGGCTAATATTTGAACTTTAATTCTTCTGAAATCAATAAATTTAATCAAAGGTTCTAATTCTTTAGCAACTTTTTGATGATCGGTAATGAATTTATTTTTTACTTTGATTGGACTCTCTATTTGTTCTAAAGTTGGCAAAAGTTTCGTAAGAGTTTTATTTGCATCATTAGTAACTTGTTTTGCTGCAAGAATAGCACTATAACGAAAAACTTCATATTCTGGGGTTGCAAAAGGCTTTTCTCTTTCATGTGTACAAGATAAAAGATATTTAAGACCTGCAACAGACAATCGACCAAATTCAATATCATTTAATGACATTATTGCTATTGATTCAACCAATAAATTAATGAGAGTATTATCTTCTGTTAATGGTAATTTTTCTGAAACTTTAGATAATAATTCTGGTGAATAATATTTTGCCAAATTAGTATCCTTAACCGTTTTTGTAATAAAATCTTGAAGGTCTGATAATCGAAAATAATCTGCAGCGTAAAAAGCTTCAACTGCATTATCTTTTGTTAAAGATTCTTCTTTAACTGATCCCGTATAAATATATTCTAAAACAATTTCCATTCCAGCGGATTTAATCTTTGGAAAAGTAATTTGTTTATCTAAATTTTTTTTCATCCCATTATAAAGTAGTCTATCAAATACTTCGGACCTTGCTGCTAAAATTGCCCTACAACCGTGTAATTTCTTTTCATCTTCACATAAAATTTCTAAATCGCTATACTTTGGATTATTTACTAATGATCTTAAATCTTGTTCTAATGAATACCCTCTTGTCATTTTTTCGAAATTTTTTTTTTTAAAAAAATAAGTAATAACAATCCTATTTTGGATTATAATGGACCCACCCAGTATTTATATATTCTGTACAATGTTGTACACTTGTATTATGATGTCACGCCCTGTGAAATAATATATACCGCTGGCGATTTTCACCCTTAAATTATTATTTGATATGATATGGTGTAACTTGTATGCTTGTCATGATATTACTAATTACCGGTATAATAATTTATTTGCTGATCAATGATCATACCGTACCTGTTTTGCCGTATATAAATATATTATTACTAAAGTTACAGGTATGTTACGAAACCAAATGTATATAAAGATAGTACTTGTAATAACAAAACCTGATTATTAAAAGGGATGTTCAAATTATATCTAACTAATAAAAAAATAAAGCTGGATTTGTCCATCTGAAATAATTAAAGATGACTATAAACTTTAAAAAGTAATAAATATCTTAAATATTGACTTTTACATAATTTTGATGAAGCAATTAATTAAAATATTGGTAATAATAATAATTCCAACTAATTGTGTGTTATTGAAAAAATTATATTTGAAAAAATATTTTTGATATATTACTAAGCATACAGTATATTATCCAATGAAAATTACTAAAATTTTGGGTCTAACCCGGGTTATTCGAATTAAATATACTCGGGTCGGGTTAAAATCGGATCATTTCTATTTTTGCCGGGTCAAGTCGGATATATTCTCCAAACCCGACCGAATCCGACCCGGTAGGAGCACTACGAATTACGATTGATAACAATTATGAAAATTTGACAAATAAATCGAATAATAATACATAAAGCTAAAAGAAGTGCAACTTAATAAAATTGAACAAGAAATGAACAAGTAAATAAATTATATTAAATATAATAAAATTAAGGGTTTTGTTTTTTATCGCACCTGCGTTATGTCGCACCCCTATAATATGTTACATATAAAAGTCAAAAATGACATTCTAAATCCTTTTTGATATATTAAGAAAACTTGTAGAGCGG
>QZLH01001550.1:14900-28062 GCA_003833135.1 Oehlia diaphana
CAGTTTCGGCATTTCGGCATTTTTAGTTGCTTGCCGAAACCTAGTTTCGGCAGTTTCGGCAGTTTCGGCATGCCGAAACTCCTTAGTTTCGGCAAGCAACCTTAATCTGTCTATTCTGATTTATATGAATTAATAGATTTTTATAGAAAAAATTTCAAAGTTATGAAACTTTGTGGTACTTCTGAAACATTATAATCACCATTACTTTTTAACCATTAGAATCAAATGAATATGAATTCCATTTATCAAACATATCTGCAAAAGAAATAGAAGAAGCTATTATATATGTAATTGAAAAGACATTATATGAAGAAATAAAAAGTTCAAATCATTGGAGTATTATGATAGATGAAACAAACTCTATTACAGATAAAAAATATTTGGCTATTATATTTCAGCATATTTCATATAATGTATCTATTACAAAATATTTGAAAATAATTAATTTAGATGAACTTACTGCTAAGATAATTGTATTTGATTTAAAGAATTTTATTATCATTAAAGGATTAAAAGTAAAAAAATTATTACATTTTGGCAGTAATAGGGCTGCCACTTTAATTGGCACAAAAACAGGTATTGTTAAATAGTTTAAAAAAATTAATCCTTTTATTACATCTGTTCATTATATTGCACATAAATTACATCTTGCTAGAAAGATGTCACAAAATATGTTCCATATTTTAATCATTATAAAACCTGTATAAAAAAATTATATAATTATTTTTCAGGTTCTTATTGATGTATGCAAAATTTAAAGATGATACAAGAAATACTAGAAAATCCACAATTAGCTATTCTTAATACAAGATGGCTATCAATATCAAACAGCATAAAAAATTTACATTAAATATTAGATTCAGTAATTAATGCATTATGTTATAATATTAAATTTGACAAAAAAAAATATTTGGCAAGCAATTTACTTGATAAACTGAACTGTGATTTTATCATTTCTACTAAATATCTTACAAATTTAATGTTTATATTGACAAAATTAATTAATGTATTTCAAAAAGAATATGTTAGCTTTGCTGACATAAAAATAGTTTAGTTTATCAGATTTGATGAATCTACTCCTTCATATAACACCTATTTACGAAAATATATGTAAGACTTTAATATTTTGCCAGAAAAATTACTTCCATTTATAAAGAGTTTTTTTAAAGCAATTGTTGATAGCATTAAATCAAGATTTCTCCAATTTAATTTGTATTATTCATTTTGTATATTTGATCTCAAATTATTATCATAAATTAGGTAATTATGGTGATGAAGATATTAAAAAACTTTCTAATTATATAGAATAGATAAAGTGAATGAAAAGGAAATGTAATGGAAAAAATAGTTGATAGTGATGATGTATGAGAGGTAGCAAAATATTATATTAAACAAATTAGAGGTCAAAATGCAGCAGAAGGATGGAAATATATTCTTAATATATATCTAGATTTTGTGAATGAGTTCCTAAATATTGCTAAACTAGTTAAAATTTTGTTAATTATTCTCTTGTCAAATGTACAAGTTGAAAAAATATTCTCTTAACACAAACTTACTAAAATCTGATTAAGAAATAGAAACATTAAACAAATATTTAATGATATTACTTAATGGACCTGATGATTTTTGTATGATTATTGGGCAATGAAAATACATCATTCAAATTAATGAAAATATGATTACTAACGGGATGGGAAATTGTAATTATTGAACTTTTTTTTTAATTGTAAAATTTTTTTTTACATTTTTATTTGTAAACTTTCAATTAAATTTATGTATTGTATTTTGGAGCAAGATTAGTTGATTTATTCAAATTATTTGCTAAAATGATATATTAAATAAATAATTCTTTTAAAACAACTTTTATTTTTATACCGTAATGATAAAGTGAATATTATTAAGTAAATTGATCAATTTTAAAATAATAATTTACACGTTTTGCCAAAAAAAGAATTTAATTAGGTTTAAAAGCTAAAAAATATTCAAATACTGCAAAAATAAAGAGCTGCACAGAAACATTTTATGATTGGGCGCAAATATACCACAGCAAATATGTTACTTACAAAAAATCTTAAAATTGTGTGTAAAGATTTTTTAATATTATTAAAAAATGCCACACATAAACATTTTATGATTGAATGCAAATATGTCATAACAAGCATGTTGCGCACAAAAAATCTATATATCACACAAAAAAATTTTTTAAATTGTGCGACATCTACACAGTAATTTTTTGATGAAAAATAAACACTGGTTTAAAACTTTAGATCCTACTTACTTATAAAATAGATTACCTCTAGGTCTAAAATAAAAATAATATATAAAATTTTTTGCAGATCCTACTATTAAAGAAAATTTTATATTATATTGTTATAATTTTTTTCTTTTTAGCTAATTAACTAATAGAATTTAAGAAAAAGTAAAATAAAAATCATTAGTAAAGGCCAATTTTCTATGGTGACCTTTATTATAAGTAAGCAAGGTCCTATTATATTTCTTTTCAACTCCTTTATCCTCTTTGATTTCTTTAACTTGTTTTTGTATGTTTTGCTCTTGCATTTCTTTCTTGAATTCATAATCTGTTAAGCTAACAATTGCATGTTGTATAACATTTGAAAAAAATTTTGCTCTCTTGAAAGTAGCCTGGTGTTTTTTATCTGTAATTTTTTATATCTTTCTGATTTCTTTCTTTCTTTCAACAGAACTTTTATTGATAACAATAATGCTTTTTTTTGTTTACTGATAATATTCTTTCTATTTATGGAAGGATTCAATCAAAGCAAATTTTCAATTATTGCATCCAAAGTGTTTTCATATTACCTTTTAAATTTTTTTTAAGCCATGCATCTTATTAGTTTTATGGTCATCATAAAAGGGTTTAAATGAATAAAAAACATGTAATTTACTTCAAAAGCATGAGAGAAACTTTTATTAATTGGATAAAATATTAAAATTCTGATTGGCTGAAGTAATTTTATAATCGTAATGTTGATTTAAAGTTTTACAAGGAACTTCAATAGGAAAGATCATCTTTTTTTCTTTTTTAAAGATGCCTATGTGAATGGCAAAAACTTTTGGTTAAAGAAGAAATTTATTTAATATTTTACTAAATGTTTTAGTCATTAAAAGTTTATCAACAAATATAATGACAAGTGGATATTACCCTGGTTCTTCATAGTAAGACTTGGTGACAACACTGGATCAGACTGAATTAGGGTTAAAAACTACATAATTTTTAATGAAAAAAACAATTTTTATTAAGCTATCATAGATTACTTTATATTATAACATACTTATCTTATAATGGAATGAAATTTTCTACATAGTTTATTAGTAACATAAATGTGTTTAATATTAAAGTAATACTTTAAAAGTGATATAAATGAAAAATTTTATTCAATTATTGTGTAACATTCAGGGTCAAATCGAATTTCGCACTTTTTTTGTGTAATGACGCATGACTAATATACCACTTTTTATAGCTTATTAATAAACCTTCTTTTAAAAAAATTACAAAAAGATGTAAGGCTCAAGGAAGTTATATAAAGAAACAAAAGAAGAGTTATCCGAGGATACAGATGGAAACTCACGACAGTGTTTTTTTCCCTGATCAAGGTCAAAGAAATGCTGTTTCTGTAGACCTAGATCTACCGAGAAGCCAAGGAACGCTTTCTCGCGTTACCTTCCGAAGCAAAAGATTATATCACAAAAATTGCGACCTACAGTATTCAGTCAAACGGGTTTTACCTCTCGAGCTCCGTATCAAAATATTTATTTGAAAACACCATCATGGACTTGCAAGATATAGAAATTCCGAGAACTGTGGAAGGATTCTTAAAATTGATAATGGCCGTGAAGGTAATTCTTCCTGGAAAGCTCGAACCCCTGGAATCTACAAGGTACTAAAAAAAAAGGACACAAACGCCTGAAGAACGGGATCAATTTTTCTCCAAGAAAGATGATTATATAGATTATATATGACATTTATAGTAAATTCACAATATAATAGATAATTTAGATAATTTCAAATACCATATCATGGACCATTAATTAATGACTAATAATTTAATAATAATATGTGAAAAATTAATTTAAATAATGTAGATCACGTCGATGTCCGAATTACTGACTGAAATATTAAAAATTTATATTAAATATCCAAATTGTTATATAGATCCAATGTGTTGGTTTTCCGCTAATAACCATGCTATTTATATCTAATGCTCAGTTTCTCTTTCAAAATATTTCGTTATTTGCGTAATAACAGATAAATATCATTTACTTGGCTTTTGTGAACGAACCAACTTATTCTCATTAAAAATGGTTTAACTCGGGTTGTTGTATTAAATATTGACAGATATAATTTATCAATCAATATTCAATCAAGAAATTCTTCCAGTTATCCGGTTATTTAGTCATTTAGTTATTTATTTAGCACTATTAATATTTCCACACGATTTACATTTTCTCAAATCTTCAGTCATTGCATACTTTTGAATAATAGGCTTAAGCTGTGTACCTAAATCTGTACAATAAAATGATTCTTCATAAACTATTTCTTTACATTGTTCACAATACCATCGAAGTCGATCTATATTCATAATACAAGTAAAATAATTTTAGGAATGTACACAAAAAAAAATTTTGATGTTAAACAAATTTACCAATTTCTTCTGATCTTCGGTTTCTTTCAATCACTATACCAACCGTATTAGCAAATCGAACAGGATTATGTGGTGTATTGGCTTTGAGGGAATTAATATTAAATATAGGTTAATCATGAATTAGCAACGCTCTTAAATTTACCAGGTAATAAAAACATTTCGCCCTCTCGAATAGGAATATCTTTAAATTCACCATCGTCAACAACTTTTAAACACATTTCTCCTTTATATTGATAAAACCATTCCTACAAAAAAAAACAAAAAAAGGTATTCAATATTGTTATCATCAATTAGGACAAGATAAACTTATTTACTTCTGTTTGGTTGACATGATAATCAGTGCGAGAATTTGGACCTCCAACTACCATAATAATAAAATCACCACGCTGTAATAAAAAGTTATTTACGGGTGGTTGTAATTTATCACTATGTTCCTCTAACCATTTTGGAAAATTTATTGGAGGTAAAAGTGGCATATTTTCAATGTTTAATGTATGATTGCTTTAGAAGACGAGGGAAAAAATAAATTTAAGAGAAAGGGTTAATTCTACCAAGCATAGTTGACTGGCTGTTGGAAAATTTTTTTCCCGATCACACCATAATCATAATTGGTGCGACCTTATTTGATTTAATAGTGCCTCCTAAAAATGTGATAGAAATTAAAAATGAGCTTTATTTATCCATTACCAACGACAGGATCAATATCTTGGTCAGATTTTCTTTTAGATGAAGATAATTTATACTTAAGCGAAATATCTGAAGCAACAGCTCAAAGGGGTAGAGTTAGAGAGGTTCTTAAAGAAGCAAAAAGAACCGAAGGAGCAAAAGACTATACTAAAATAATAAATGTAATTTTGTTAGTTTCTCTGATTTTTTTTAAAAATTTTACTTACTAATTTTGAATATCGAATCTCCGCAAACAGACAATTGGTGATTATTTACCATATCTATTTGGCATTATTGATTGTCTTGAAGGAGGTCAATTAAAATTGAAAAAAGAAATAGGTTAGATAAGTTTTTTTTGTTATTTTAAATCGAGAATGTTATATTAAATTTTTTTTTTTAATTAGAGACTTCATGGCGTTGTACATTAAGTGATACAGTATTGAAAAAGAAATCTCGTGTATTATGTAAAGGAATTTATTATGAATTAATTTTTATTTTATTAACTTACGGATATGCCTGTTCTGATTGGGCTACTGGCATCATAGAAAGACAATTACAAAATGATGAAATCGATTTAAGATTAAGACAGGTATTTTATATTAAACTCATTTTCAATTAATTATTACATTTCCTCTCCCTAATTTTATAACTCTTTTACAAATAGGCAGCAGATTTATTACGTAAAGCAGGAGGAGTATTTGCATATATTGGGGAACAAATTTGCCCAAAATGGAATAATGATTCAATATCTAAACCAGTTGATGTGTTAATGGAAATACCAACTTCGATATCCAAGTAATAATATTTTCTAAATCCATTCTCAAATTTCAGCCTGGAATCTCAAGCAAAACTTTTTTAATAGGATTGCACTTGCCGATTCGACATCGATCGCAATACGTAAAGCATTAATGCAACAAACTACTTCATCGTTACTTGCAAAGTTAGCGTTTGGGGTATCAGGACATTACGAAATGGCAAATGGATTAATTAAAAGTTTAAAAGATCCTTCAAAAGTTTGTGGTGATTTTAGAAAATATGTTTCTTATGGTGCTTTATTTCATCAAGTATGTTTCCCTTTTTTTTATGGGAAGGTATAATATAATTATATTTATGAATATATAATTTTATAGGCACTAGGAAAGAAATTTCTTGCTCAAGATGCTAATGAACACGAGTAAGTTAGCATTTTTTGAGGTAAATTAATTAATGTATAATAACAAAATTTTTCTCAATATTTTTATAGACAATACGGAAAAGCTGTAGGATTTATTACGCAAGCAAAAGAAGCCTTTCAGCTTTTAACAAAGTCAAAATTAACAACCATTGCTGCACATGCCACTCAAGAATATAATGAAGTTAAAAATTTGTATACAAGTTATGTTAATTATAATAATACGGTAAGTTAATATATTTGATACTTGTTATTATATACGGTTATTTACTACATTATTATTATTTATAGGTCGCATATGAAAAAGTACCAACAAAAGCTGATTTACAAGCTTTAATTCCTGGTGGTAGAATGTTACAAGAACTTACAAAATATAAACCACCTTCGCCTGCTTTTGGGCCTGGTCTTAAAACAATTACAAAAGAACAGCCTCCCGGATACATATTAGATGGTCGATACTACTAACTGGACCATTATATTTATATTTATATATTATATATTTTATGATGTACATATAAATAACAAATAATAAAGTTTAATTTAATTTAAAAATTATTATAAAAATATTCTAGTTAACATTTTTTTTATTATTTATTTTCTAAACCTAAAAATTTATACACTTCTTTAAATTCTACAGCTTCTTGAAAGTCTTTAGTAATCTATATTTATTAAAAAAGAATGAATTAGTATGGGAGAGTTTATTTATTTGATGGAAAGTAAATTAAATAATAATAATAATAAAAAATACTTTACTCCTTTATATTCACCATCAACAAAAATTTGCGGTAATTCTTTTTCACCCATATTTTTTCTTTTCATATATTTTAAAGCATCTTCATCTGCTGCCACATCAACAAAACTAAAACTAATTTTGTGTTGTTTTAATACTTGTTCAATCCATGATTGATTTGACTTTACCTATAAAAAAAGTAAATTTTTATAATCAATGAAAAAGCATATATAAATCGGTTGAAAATACGTACGAAAATGTTTCCAGCTACACTCGAACCATAAATTTGAACTCGTACTTTTGTTTCTTCTGACATATTAATGTGAAAAAGAGAAATTAGAATGAAATTATACGAGCTACCTCTTTTGGAAGTGGTATTTAATAGGATTTTCATCTTTTAGCCAATCAACCATTATAAAGATGATCACAAAAAACAGCTAATATTATTTATTTGTTATTTATGGCGAAATTAATGACCACTATATTTTGGGATATTAATACAAAGCTACTATGGGTTCTAAAATCAATAAATCAAAAAATGACGAACCTAAATAAGTTCACTGGCTGAAACCAGATGACCTTCATTTGGTGGTTTATTGTAATTTTTATCATTTTGTTAGCGGTTTACCAAAAAGAAGTAAAGAACCTATAACAGTATTTTTTTTAAAAAAAGCAAAACTGCAATCTGGCAATTTATCTATTCATTGTAACTAAATTTGAACCGCGATTGTACGTTTGAAATATCCATTTTTTGTTTTTCATTTGTAAAATATAAAATGATTATATAGATAATGATAATCTATAAAAAATTTTCCTATTTAAACCTAATCTCGGAATTTACTATAAAAAAAAATTTTTTTAATTTTCGTTTTTTAAAATAAAGAAAAAAAAAAAAAAAAAATGGTACATTTATGGTTACGAGCGGAAACAAAATTAAATGAACACCGAGCGGCTTTAACACCTTCAGCTTGTAAAGAATTGCTTGAAAATGGTACAATATAATTTTTTTTAATAGAAAAGATGATTTTGCTTTTAAGTTGTTGTCCAAAGCTTGACTAGCTTTTGGGGTTCAGTTCGAGATTTCGTCTGATGATTATGCATTGATTAGGCTTTCATATTTCCGTTGAAAGATCTTCGGAACGAATATTTGATGATGAAGAATACGAGCAGTAATGTCTTTTTTTTTTAAGAATATATATATATATATATATATATTAATAATAAAAATTCCTTTATTAGAAAGGGATGTACACTTGTACCAACTTTATCTTGGAAAAATGCACCAGTTGACGCATATATTATTGGACTTAAAGAATTACCGGAAAATGATGATTCACCGCTTTCGCATCAACATATTTTTTTCGCCCATTGTTATAAAAATCAAGGAGGATGGAAAGATATCTTGAAAAGATTCATTAAAGGAAATGGAACTATTCTTGATTTAGAATTTTTAGTAGATGAAAAAGGTCGTCGTATTGCAGCATTTGGCTATCATGCAGGATTTGCCGGAACAGCTCTTGGTCTTGATGTTTGGACGAATCAACAATTACATCCTACGCAAGAATTTTCTAAGGTCGAACCTTATCCTGATGAAAATGTATTGATTAAATATATCCAAAACCGTTTAGATGGTGCAGGTATTAATGTTTTAATCTCCTAGAATGTTCATAAGAAAGTCAGATGTCTAATTATTTTATTTTATTTATAGTTGCTGTTCGTGGAAGACGGCCACGTATTATGGTTATGGGAGCATTAGGTAGATGTGGTAGCGGGGCTGTTGATTGTGCTCGTAAAGCGGGTATTCCAGAGTAAGTCTTAAAACATTATTTATAAATATTACCAAATTTAAATTTTTTTTTTTTATTTCTTCAATTTATTAGGGAAAATATCATTAAATGGGATATTGAAGAGACTAAGAAAGGAGGACCGTTTAAAGAAATTCTAGAATGTGATATTTTTGTTAATTGCATTTATTTAAATCAAAAAATACCACCATTTCTTACTAAAGAAATGCTCGATGAAGGAAGACAACTCTCAATTATCGTAGATGTTAGTTGTGATACTACAAATCCTAATAATCCTATTCCTGTATATAATGTCAACACAACTTTCGACAAGCCAACTATATCTATTGAAACAGCGTAAGTTAACAATTAATTGTTGTATAAAAAATATAACTTTAATAATTTTAATTAATATTGTTTTTTGTTCATATATACTCAGTAATCCCCATCCTATTGAAGTAATTTCAATTGATCATTTACCAACTTTATTACCAAGAGAAGCGAGTGACTATTTTGCTAAGGATTTATTACCTACTTTATTGGAATTAAAGAATCGTGAATCATCTAGTGTATGGCAAAGAGCTGAGAAGATATTTAAAGAAAAATGTGCTTTGGCTGATAGTTGAATAAGAATTAGAGTGGTTTGATGATAATGAATTTTTTTTTCTCCTAGTATAAGCGGATGTAATTTATTATTAAAAAAAATGTTACATTAAACTTGAGGTTTATTTATAAAATTATGTGAAGTTTGACTTCCGAAAAGTTTGAGAGGAAAAACCTATTGTTCATTGTATCACCTATCACCTAATTAATCATCCCCAATCCTGAATTCAATTCCTTTATATACTTTCCACCACCGGCTGTTTAATATAAATAGAGAAATTGCCTCTTGATCGCCGGTTTTTTTAACATCATCATATTCTTGTTCGAAATCAACAATTTCTTTTTTCCAGGTGTATCTTCAGATTCTGGTTTAATTGGACCTAAAGTATATGAACAGCTAGATGGTATCCTAGTATATATAATAAATTTATATATGTAAATAAATTTTTATCGGAATATAAAATATACACATACATACCAATCTTTTGGATAATTTTGTCTTTTTCTTGGATTACACGTACAAGCATTTACAGCACCCAAAAAATCCTTAGGTAAATACATATTCATTAAATGATCAATATTTTTCATTACCAACATATCTGAATCCAAAATACTACTCTATCATATCCTTCTATATCCCAAACTCTTAATTTTGTCCAACAATCTTGAAAATGGTCCCAAATATATTCCTTAGGTTTATTAGCTGGATGAATTCTCTCTATTGCTTTTAGTTCACATCCTTCATTTTTGATTGATTCTAAATCTTCTGCTGTTAATGAAGTTTTTTCTTTGGGTTGACCCGTTGAAATATTAATAGATGTGTCTGGATGAAGAACTATTAAAGGATAAACGGTTTGCACGCGTTTCAGGGAACGTGCTAAACACTGTAATCCTAATAAATATGAATTTTCTGTTACTAAAGTTACCCAAGCTTTCTTTTCCGCCATAATTTTATTAAATAGAAGAGAAAACCATTTTTTTTACTAGAAAAAAAAATCAATTCCTCATTTATACAGGTATTGATGCATTGTACCACAACATAAATAGCGATTATCTCATAGAACTGATAAAAAATTAGTTACAACCTCGCCAATGGTGCCGTATACAACGCAACTAAATGCGCGTGCTTCTACTTGATTTCATTTAAATTATTATTATGGTTTATTGGAAACTATGTAATACAATTTTATCTCGAGGTTCGAACTCGCGTTTTGAGCACCTTTTAAAAAAATGCAAATAATTATGAGGAGTGGGCAGAAGGTGCAAATAAACTAGATCAGTAAGAAGGTATTCATTCTATCCAACAAACTTTTCAATAAGTTATATATGTAAAATGTTGCTCATTTTTATAATGTTTTGTAAGGCAAGGATGAATGGAAAAATGACATAAAATCACCAGATTACGATCATGAACTATTATACAAACGTACAACCGTTGTAGGGTGTCCAGGATTTCATGCCCAAAAAGTATGGTGTGATTTAGATAAAAAGTATGATTTGGTGTGGTTTTAATTCTGGCCAGATTTAGTGTAATTTTGGCCGGAGTTAATAATATTATAATAGCGCAAATTTTTATTTAATTTATGTAGTAAATTTAATTATTCACTATCTAATGAATCATAACACCTAAATTAAAATAAAGAAAATTAAGTATTTGGATACTTTTTCTTTAAGTACAATTCTTAATTCTTTTAGCTAAAATAACTACATTCAACATCTACCTCAGATACTAGTAATCAAATATATATTAAAGCTAAAGCACTAAATTCTGTTAATAAATGAGTTTATACATTTAAATCTATTAATTTCTCAACTGATTCATTAAGTTCACAATAAATAGCCTATTCTTGGATTAAATTATCAGTAGAAAAATGAAGTACTTCAATAATTTCATAATCTATTGCTTTAAATAATAATATAGTTAGATGATAAGATAAGTGTTTTTTATATTTTTTATATGTTAAAAAAAAAGCCTGAGAAAATATTATAACAAATGATTTCTCATTACAATTTGCTTCAACCAACATTTGATCTAATTTATTTAAATTTAAAGGAGTGCTTCTTTCTAATGAAAGAAAACTTAAAGGCTAACTATTTTTGAATAAACAAATGGAGCTATTGTTTTGTTTTGTATTTTAAAAAATTTTAAATTATTAATCAATCTAATTAATTCAATAAATGATTAGTAATATTATCAATTATAACATTATTAATTTGATAATTTTTTGTAAGTAAGCGTAGTTATAATAAGACAAGATCGCATCTAAATAAAAAAAAAAAAAAAATTAATTTGATAATTTTTTTTTACCTATCACAATTATATGTAATAAAACAGATAAAATTGGTATTGCCAAAAAGTATTAAAGTTAAGAATAATTTTGGATCATAATTAATAGAAATATAGAATATTCTATATTAATAAATATAATAATAAGAGAATATAAAGGTTTAATCCAATATAAAAATGAGAACTATGAATTCCATTGTATCTTTACTAGTAATAATATTAAAGTAAAAGATTTAATGTTATTTCATAATAAATGTTTCTTCCAATGAATTTTTCTTTGTAAAATATAAATAAATATTATTTTAAAATTCATAATTAATCTTTTAACTAATTTAAATTTTTTAAAATCAACCTATACTTCTCCAATCAAATTAAGAATACAGTGGCCATCAAAAATAACGCACCACTTTAATTGCCAATCAAAAATCATGTGTAAATCTGTCAAATTAAACCCGATTAAAATAAATAAGTTTCTATATTTAGTTCATCATGTGATGCAATAAACAAATAATTTTTAGAGTGTTTTAATTAAGGTTGCTTGCCGAAACTTAAGGGTTTAGGCAAGATGGCGTTTTGCCGAAAAGCGAAATTCTGCTGAAACTATATTAAAGTTATATTAAAAAACTAGCGAAACTCTGGAAAAAGGCAAAACTGCCAAAATTTATTATAAATGCTGAAACTGCTGAAACTCTGCCGAAACTATAATAAATCTATAGTAAAATTTTGACGAAACTAATTGTAAGATTTTGAAGAGGTTTAGACAAGCAACCTTAGTTTTAATGGACGAATTTTAAATTACACAACAATTTGTAAGAAAATGCTGGTGCGTTACTTTTGACGGCAATTGAATTTTATTTATTTTTTTATATTTAACAAAAAAATATGCTAAAATAAATTATAAACTCCTTTTTAAAAATAAAACTACTACCTTGTATACCCTTCTCCAGCTTTTAAAACATCATTAATTCTCTCCGGCATTGTATTTATTAACTTTGTACATGCTGTAACCCTTGAGGTTGGGATAATCACGTGACCGGATGAATTAAGGACTGAACGGAATAAGGATAATTATTTAACCGATAAAAGAATATTTAACCGGAATAATTGGAGGAAATAGTATTATAGTTACACAAGATTTATTTATAATTAGTTATTTATATTTATAGTTTAATTATTTATAGTTTAGTTATTTATAGTTTAGTTATTTATAGTTTAGTTATTTATAGTTTAGTTATTATTAGTTTATTTATAAATAGT
>QZLH01001551.1:0-12872 GCA_003833135.1 Oehlia diaphana
AAATCAAAAGCCAAAAAGAATAAGACAACCATTAACATTTCACTTCTGAAGATTCTAGAGTATCATTCCTACAAAAAAAAAGAATAAAAGAATATTAGTAGTAAACGCTTCTGAATGAAAAAAGCAAAAAAAGAAGAAATAAAAAGTTCTATTTCACTATTTTCACTATAAAAAATACTGTCAATTAATATTTATCATTTTAAAGACTTAAACTACTTTATTAAGTTAATGAATGACTTTATAAGTATGTCATATAGATTAATCTAACAGTATTAAATTTTATAGAAAAAAAGATGGATTGATATAAATAGATTGATTGATATTTGAATATTAGAAAACCATATATTTATTGATCAATAGACATTTCATCTATTCTACATGTACTATAATATTTAAGATAACCTAAAGGATTAATCTTAAAAATAATTATTTATTTTTTCATTTTCCTTTTTTCATTTTTTAGCAATATCAAAAATTATAACATGTTATATATTATTTTTTACTCTTATTTAAAACAGATGTTTAATTTGAATTCAACATGTTTTCAAAACTTGTATTGACAATTTTTTCTTCTGATTACTTGTTATATAGTAATGTTAATAAATACTTACTATTGTTAGGAATGTTAAAATCATACAGTTTATTATGAAATGCTATTAGTAGTAAAATAAAGTAAATTATTATAGTAACCAAAAAAAAATTGTAGAAATTATTATTTATACGATTAAACCTTCTTGTTCTTCTATTAATATAATAAAAGATAACATTAATAATAAATTTTAAAATAAATACATTCATTAATAAAATATTATACATTTATACCTTCTGTTGCATTTTTTGGTTCAAGTAGATTTCCAAAGTTGTGAATTTTACTTGTAAATAATCTGCTACTAGTATAATTTTCTTCTATTTCATTCATTTTTAAATCATCCATTTTTGATTTGAATAATTCATCTGACATATTTTGATAATCTAAATTAATTTTATGAATTTTGGTTTCAAGTGCATTAGCGTCAGGTCTTTTTAATGGATCAGCACTCCAACATTCTTTCATTAAATTTTCATATTCTGATGGAGTTCCTGGCACAATTTTTGGCCTTTTACCGTTAATAATATTCATTACAATATCATTTTCATGTTCATAATTTATAAATGGTGTTTGTCCAGATAGGGATGCTCATAGTTCGAACCGAACCGGTTCGGTTCATAGGCGGTTCGGCTCGTGAGTGAACCGGGTGAACCATCGACTCACGGCTAAATTCTGTAATTCTGGCCGGAGTTAACTAACGTCACGTGATGTTACACTAATATCCAAAAAGGGAATATTTTCTTACAAACATTCCAAAAATGGATAGTTGCGTGATTTACAGATAGTTTCAGTAGCTTTGGCCAAATTTCAGAAGTTTCAGCTAAGTTTTGGTAATTTCTGCCAGTTTCGGAAGTTTCGACCAGAGTTTCAGCCAAGTGTTTTATTTTTGGAAATCTAAAATTAGCTTTGGTAAGCAATATTAGATTTTGGCTATCATTAATTAGATGATCTAAAATGCTATAAAAAATCAATTGAGTCGATGGTTCACCCAGTTCACTCGTGAACTGAACTGAACCGAACCTCCTATGAACCGGCTCAGGTTCGAGTCATCAGTTAGTGAACCGTGATCATCCCTATATCCAGATGAAATTTTCCACATAAGAATTGCAATACTATAAATATCAGATGCAAAAGTATATTTTCTTCCAACAATAACTTGTGCTATGTAAGGAAGATTTCCATATATACTTGTTGAAGATTTATTAGCAGGTCCACAAAATCCAAGATCACTGATAAGCCAATAATCATTTAAGTGTGAATATAATAGATTTCCAGAATGCAAATCTCTATAAATTGCTTTCTCTTTATGAATATAATAAAGTGCATGAGTTATTTGATTAATAATTTTCATTCTATCTTTCCACATAAGTTTATTATGATTTTGTTGTAAATAATTTCTTAAATCTATATCCATTTTCAAAATTACAAGCATATAATTTCCATTTGATGGATTTTGCGTTAAACCATAACATCGAACAACATCTGCCCATTTATTACTTATAGTTAAATGTGACAAATTATGGGTGACAAATAAGTTTGGACCACTCAAAAAAAAAAAAATCGTCAGCTGAGAACATGAACTCATCAATCATATGATCGGTGACAGTTAAATATTATAGTAAATGATCGATAAAACTGGCACACGAAGAGAAAAAATAAACTCTTTCTCCTTTTTTCCATTTTATTAGTTTTCCGCAGTAAAATTTTTTTGCGAGTTTGTACTTTTAGTTTTTGAAGAAAACTCAAAGGGAAAGAGGCCTTTACGGGTGCTTCGGGCATATGATGAGGTTTTTGTTACTTTATATTCAGATACAAATATGGCTTCTTTTTCTACTATAAAACATATAGTAATAGACTGGTCGTCTCCCCCGACAAACTCTTTTGTTCAACTCGGCGATACTCCGTTGCTACAAAAGGACTCAAATAATTATGTTCAAGATTTTGAACAAGAAGTTATACTTACTACCAAGGATATTCTTCACATAGATATCGATGATATTTTTTCACCTTCGTCTTATACTGTGCCACAACCTCGCAGAAAAAATTTTCCTTTTTTCGTTTCATTCAAGAAGACCCACGTGATCAAAACCCAGTATACAGGTTTTAACAAGATCTATAATGTTGGGCATTCAAAAAGTTTCTTTTTTGAGATTGCCGATCATAATTTAGGCACCAATGATATTCATCTTAAGATACACACAAATGACTATCTCATGTTAACCTCCCCAATTAGTTTTAACTCCACGAGTCGGGTACTAAATGCCAAATTCCAAATTAGCAAAGCACTTCAGTATTTTTTTTCTTCACAAAGAGTTATTCCACGTCGAATACAAAAAAAATATTTTGACATGATTAGGAAAAAATTATTAGAACGAATCACGTTCATCAAATCACGTGCTCACAAAACGGATAACCGTAATCATCAAACAAAAACTTTTTTCAATTTCTCATATAAACGATACAGATTTCATTTCGGTATATACGTTCCATGTGAATATCAAATCACTCAAAACACACCCTCACCTCCCACATCATGTCAACAACCTTCCGCCATTATACTGTCTAACAACAGACACGGTTGTGGATCTCATGTCAAAAAAATATTTCAGGATATCACTCTGAAAAAGGATCAATCACCTTTGAATCAAGAGAAAAACACCAAAGCATTTCATGCCAACTTGATATTCAAACGATGGCAAAATTTAGAATGGAAAGATGTTTACTCCAAGCATACGGATGTATCTTACCGCTCACGTTATACAATTCTGAGTTATAGCAAAAGTACCCACTATCCTAGAACGCGCATTTACAATAAAATGCTGAAAGGATTCAAACATCAACCTAGCCCCAAAACCAATGTGGCTAAAAGACAACAACGTCATTTTGAACGCAATTGTCATAGAGTTCTCACGAAGGAGGTTATAAAACCTGGTGGTACTTCTAACACAGCTTCCAAACTTGGTGCTGCGAAAACGTCTAATTTCCTGTTCTTACCTTCACATTCCATCAATAAAAGAATTCAGCATATCAGATTTCAAGATATCAAGCGTTATCCTAAAAATTCGGATCGTAATTTCTCCACCCCGTATAATCATAGATATAAGAATAGGCTGTCACTTCCTGAACAAACAGGTGAATTAAAAGAAATGACAATTGAACCTCAGGTGATAGTTCCACCTACGATGACAGACTCTGAGAAGGAAATAGCAAGCGCCAAAGAAGCAGGCTGGGATCCAACTCATTACTATAATAAAAAAGAAAAAATCAAAAATTTGATGAATTGGTGTGATAAATTTCACAAGGACAGAACAGAATTTGTCAAACAATATGATAGGATCATCGAGAAACATAGTAATACAAACACGCCTGATGATGGGCAACGTAAGAAGAAAAAATATATACCCTCACTTATGGATGATATGAGAACGTTATACACTAGATTTCTGGGTCTCATTATACCCAACAACAGGAAAAGGAAAAAATCGCGTCCACGAAAAATAGGACCAGGTGAGGATTGGACAGAGGAGTACAAACCATACTGAGAGGAAGAACGAATAATCAATAAGGATTTTCCTCTTAAACGATGGGTAGATATCAACCCGAACATTACTGATCTCTTGATTAACCTGAAACGGTCCCGTCTAGATGCCCTTACCACTTTTGATTCCGAGCAGGCTGGACCGTCTAAAGTTTTTAAAAACTAAAGTTACCTTCTTTCTTAACTTTCATTTTATATTTCATATTTGTCTATTTTAGGAATCATTTTACATAGCGTAGTCTATTTCTTTGCGTTTATTTTATATATTTTTATATATTCAATCAGAATAGTGTGAAACATTCCACCTATGACAGAATTTACAGGTGGCAACTTTATGTTGAAAGAATAATTCGGATCGATTGTGTGCACGTGCATGTTACATTAGTTGATTGCCCCACGGCTCATCCGCTGGTAGAAGCGGGGGAGTCTTCCCTTGGTCTTATTTATAGTAGATAGGGTCCGCGTCTCCTCTCCTAGGATTCATGGATGGTTGCACTTAGTTAGAACGTTCTTTTTGTATCGAACTATGTTCTTTTGTAGTTGCTCTCTGACTTCACATAAAATAAACTGGCACACGAAGAATATCTGACATGGGTTTTTTTTCCAAATTTCACGTGGTGATCAGATTTTAAGTTTTGCCAATCCTAGTACGATATGACATTTATAATCAATCATACAGTACGTAGGTTAATCACATTTATTCACCCTTTTGGATAGGTAATAATACGTTGATGGGAGTACGCCCTTATATTTTGATAGTACGTACGTTTACAAAATCTAATAAAATTATACTAATATATACAAAAGTTTAAAATATTATCGCACAACTTTAATTTGTACAACTTTGAATTTTCGTACTAGCAAATTAAATACTGTATATTATACTACTGCATTTTTTATCTCAGAATTAATGATTCGGTCCTTTGAATTAGCGTCATACTAATGTCATACATTTTTATATATTCAGTATTCCAGAACTTTTGGGCGATTGTTAAAACAGTCATTTTTTGAAGGTTGGATGAAAATATACTCGAATTTATCTATATTTCCATATTCTAGAATAAACTTCAACTTTGTAAATTATAATTTATTTAATTATGAAATAATTAAATAAGAAAATTTTTAATAAATAATTTCTAGATTGTTTGAGATAAAGGATTTTTTAGGTCATTTAAACGTAATAAACGTGACTTGTCAACAAACGTACCACAAAACTGCCGAGCCAAAAAAATTCCAAGTACATGGTTTTACGATCATGAGGTTCTGGTGGTTCGTATTTTCCTGGGTCCGGATCAGTGATGTATGATTGAGTCGATGTAAAGGTAGTTTTTGTGGGTATTTAGGTATTGAGTTTTGTTTGTTGGGATGTTCAGTTTGTATACATTTTGCGTACTTATTTATTCCCAGATCAACCCTCAGATAACCTTATGAAAAAAAAAATTTACTAAGAATATGTCTAAATTTTAAAGTATAGTTAAAATATGCTTAAATATACTTAAAATTGCTTATTTTACATCTAAAATGTAATTAAATTATTATAATTTAAGAGAATGCATTTGGCGTTGCTAGGTTGGTAATATACATAATGCATTCTGCAGTTGCTAAAATTTTAAGTATATTTTAAGTCTATTTTAAAGTACATTGTAAGTATATATTTTTTTTCATGATAGTAAACCTGTTTCTTACAATCTTAAATTTCTGTAAGACCAATCTCTCTCATTCATTTTCATTAACATTTATTTATTTACTATTTATTTATTGACATGGTTTATTTTAAGGAATCCTTGCAAAAACTTAGAAATTCACTCAACGCAGATCATTGCGTCGAAAAAATATTCCCGAAAGAAAATAAACTTTTGAATTTATAGTAACATAAATAATAAATATAAAAAAAATAATAATAACAAAAAATTCCTAAAAAATAAATTTATTCTTCAGTGAAATTAAATTTCAAAATTAAACAATGAAAACCGAGTATAACAAATTAAATATCTCATAAAACCTTTTACCGAAGAATTAGTGTATAGAATGTCCCATATAGGATAATGAAAGGGTGAACGGAAATCCTGAGATACGATCATACGATGTATGATGTAATAATTAGTAAAGTTGATGAAGATTATATTGATGAATTTCTTGAATAACATTTGATAGATGAGGATTTGCCCAAAGTATATTCTGTAATTTGTTGCGAATATAGCTTAAAATACATTGGAGGTTATGGATTACTATTTTATCGATTAACTAAAGAATTTGCTGATAAAGGAAATTTAAGAAATAATTTTCAAATAATTTTAGCAATATTTTAAGAGAAAAAAAAAATTTGTGACTTTATGTGAATTCATAGAGTTTCATAGTGGAAATGAAACCAGACGATAAAGCATACGCAGCTTCCATATATTGCACCAGTAGTCTTAATAGAGAATCATATACACCATCATCTGATATTTATAGTTTTAGTGTAATTATGACAGATTGTCATTACCTTGTTACAATAAAAAAAAAGGAACTCCTAAATTTTATAAGAAATTAGCATATAAATGCATGAATGCTAATCCAAATGAAGGAACAACAGCTTGTTTTAAAAGGGAAAAATTAGAACAGCGTTTAAAGAAGTCGATAAAGAAATACCAAACATTTTACATACAATACATAATACGATATTTTTAATAAAAAAATTCTGATTAATAAATTTTTTACTTGTCAAATTTATTCATTTCTTTTAATTGGCTATAATATGTTAGAGTTAATAAAAAGAAAATTCGTTGAAAAATAATTAATAAAACACTTGTACTTTGCTGTGGAAGCCAGGGATTGGAATCGATTCCCGTAATTAGAATCGATTTAGAATCGACTAATCGCGATTAATCGTTTCTCAATTTCTCGATTTTGATTAATCGTATTGCATCATTAAAATTTGTGGAAAATTTCCAATGATCACAAATTTAACATATAAATCATCTGATTATTAAATTGTATGATTTTGCATTTAAAATAAAACGTTTTATTGCACGAATAATCAGTGATCGGCGGTAACTCTGCCCAAAGCTTATAATTCCGGCCGGAATTAAAACATTAGTATAACACAATTGTAACGCAAAGATCCGATATCACGTGATTCATAATTTCGTAATACGGGCCGGCACTATTGTTTCGATTTTTTATTTGATAATCGAGTTTAATCGATTCCGGATTTCGATTTTGGCAGAATCGATTCCAATCCCTAGTGGAAGGTTCGCGATAAGCCTCAATGTGTTTCTATTATTAATGGGTATGTTAGGTCGAAAATGTCTTCTTATAATTCTTTGACTTCTTAGTTGTTTCTGTCTTTTTTGAGAAGGCAGTATAACGTATATTAAAATAATATGCGAGGAGATAAAAAAAATAGATACGACATATTTATAATATGCAAAATATTTAAACATTAAACCATGTATAGGTAATGACGAATAATCGATACAATGAAACATTCATCTACACATATTAATTATTTTTTATATATTACTTATAATGTATCTGTTCACGTATATTTTAAAACAGAAGATGTGAATGGACGCGTTAAAATCGGAGTTTATAAAAGATAGAAACAAATCGTGCCTTTATCTTTTATTTCCGAATACAATGAATATGTAATTGAGAAAAATCCATAAATCCAATTGTGATTGTGATATAATATATACTTAAAAATTTGAAACATTCGGTTTATGATACAAAGTAATAATAAATCATATAAAAAATTTTTGGATATATTATTATTTAATTTGTGACGCAGCAAAAAAATGTCATGTGATCTATATTGCAAGTTATAAGAGCGAGATTGTTAAAGATATAAAATGTTCAACTGGGCGAATTATTTATAACATCTTAAATTATTTACTTTTAATAAACTATTTATATTTAAGGTTACATATAGATAGTTATTACAGTATTTTAAGATTCCGTTTCTAGCGATAAAAGTTTCTATCAATTTGATAAAAAATAAACATCCCATATCAATTGTATAATTTTCACGGGCTTAATTGAAACACTATGACGTCTAAATTTCGTAAGCAAAGTTTAATGATCCTATGACTTTTATAAATCAATGTTTAATTATGATAATTTTTTATTTCGTAGTTCAAAACATATAGAAAATCATTGTTTTAATTTGAATGTTAAAAATTTCTTCAACGTGTGGAAAAACTTGCAAAATCAAATAATCTTAAAAAATTAGATTTATCAAATTATTATATGAAATCAATTTAATAAATTAATCAAGTGGACAAGTCGATTTAATCACCGAACAGTAAGCATAATAGCTTTACTAAAAACAAATCATCTAAGCAATGGAAAGTCAAACCATTTTCAAGTGACTTATGTAATGCGTAATTACTATTTGTTGCTGACTTAGCCAAGTCTTTTTAAAAAACTTGTTGTCACCTGATCACCACGTTGAGGTGCAGCAACATTGATCAGGGGGGAAAGGGAGGACGAAAGGGAAAGGGAAAACTAAGGGGAAAGGAAAGAACGAAGGGAAAGGGGAAAGGGGAGAATGAAAGGAAACGAAAGGGAAAGGGAAAACGAATGGGAAAAGGGATAACTAAAGGGAAAGGGGATAACGAAAGGGAAAGAAGGGAACGAAGGGGAAAGGGATAGCGAAGGGGAAAGGGGATAACGAGAGGGAAAGGGATAGCGAAAGGGAAAGGGGATAGCGAAAGGGAAAGGGGATAGCGAAAGGGAAAGGGGATAACGAAAGGAAAAGGGGATAACGAATGGGAAAGGAGTTGACGAAAGGGAAAGAAAGGAACGAAGGGGAGGGAACGAAAGGGTAAGGGATAACGAAAGGGAAAGAAGGGAACGAAGGGGAAAGGGGATAACGAGAGGGAAAGGGGATAGCGAAAGGGAAAGGGGATAGCGAGGGGAAAAGGGAGAACGAGAGGGAAAGGGATTACGAAAGGGAAAGAATGGAACGAAGGGGAAGGGAGTGAACGAAGGGAAAGGAGGGAACGAAGGAGAGGGGAACGAAAGGGAAAGGGGATAACGAAAGGGAAAAGGGAGAACGAGGGGGAAAGGGGATTACGAAAGGGAAAGAAGGGAACGAAGGGAAAGGGGATACGAAGGGAAAGAAGGGAACGAAGGGGAAGGGAGTGAACGAAGGGAAAAGGAGGGAACGAAAGGGAAAGGGGATAACGAAGGGGAAAGGAGATGACGAAAGGGAAAGGGGATAACGAAAGGTAAAGGGGATAACGAAGGGGAAAGGGGGGAAAGAAAGGGAAGGAAAAACCGAAAGGGAAAGGGAAAACGAAAAGGAGCAAGGAAATACACAACATAAACATATGCACACAAACCCACACCCAAGCCGTAGTCTTCAGAGATTCTTACAGTTAATATGATCCATGCACTTTAGGTTTCTTAAAACGATAAATAATATATTTGTTATTATTTATTTATACCATTCATACCATAATACTTTACAATATTATCTGAAAAAAACAAACCTTATGTTGGCAGCTGAAAAAATTTTGTAGAGTCACGTCTGGATAACGGCTTGGACAGTGTCCAGTCCGGAAGGTGCCTTGGTAGTAGAAGAGGGATCCGCAGGAGAACGAAAAGAAACGGAACCAGAAGCTGGAGTATGAACAGAGGCTTCAAGAGAAGAGTTTCCGGAGCGGTAAGTTCGGCGGTGTTTTGAGTATTCATTACTTCCTATACAAGCTCTATTGAGAAGGGAAAACAAGTGAATATTCGATGATAACAGTAATAAAACTGCAGAACCCCTCTCTGAAATAAAATAAAATAAAAATAAAAATATTTATCCTGAAGACGAAAAAAATTTTTTTTTTAATGTTATAGTCTTATAGACAAAAGCAGAGGTCGATAAAAACAAAAGTCCCAATTAGTCTTATATATATAAAAAAAATATGAGGCTTAGAAATGTATTACAGTATTAATTTTTATACTGTATCATGCAATTTTTAAAATCCGTTACTAATTCAGTATAACGGAACTCCGTTCATACTTTTTTTAAGTATCACAATTTAATAATTTTGACTATAAAGAAATTAGACGTTACACAATTCAATTTATTATTCTAAGCGTCACAAATTTTCTTAGTTATATGGATGATTAAAATAAAGTATTATAAACAAACAAACCCTATTATTAATTATGATGTTCTTACAAAAATGGCTGTTAATATTTTAAGATAGACGAGAAAAAGTGTTTCTATACAAAAACCTATTTTATATTAATGTGATTTTTTTTCAGAAAATTGTGGTGATATTGCTACCGGCTGTAACGGTAAATAAAAGTCGTATGACTGGCGTAATTATATCGTAAAATTATATGATTACAAATGGGATTCTTACTCAATACTGCCTCACTTGGCACGTCGGTATTGTTCGTTAAGGATCATCAAGATAAATAACTATAAATACGGATAATATGGCAGGTTACGATGGATATATAAATATTTTGATTTTTGACGTTAGACGGAATGAAATACAAAATAACTCGCAAAAAATTTATATCTGCTGAAACGGTCCAAATGTTTGTCATAGATTACTGGATTACTTGTATCAATTAATTTTTATCATATTCTCATTAAAGTTTTCAATGCCCCAATTAGTAAGATTGAAAAGTGATTAGAAGTTTAATGAGTTTAATTTACAATTTAACCCATATCACAAAAACAGATTTATTATAGTCTTTAATTGATTATTAATTACTAGAATTAATTACTATTTACGAAAAAATAAATTTAATAAAAAAAAAAAATAAAATTTTATTTTACATTTTCATGATTGAAACAAACATTTAATCAGAGTTTTATTTGAGTTTAAAATAATGATTATCAAATAAAGCAAGGCTCGTACAACAAATTTAAATCAGATGTTAAGAATGCAATCGATCCACTTCAATCTTTTCCAATTGTTAAACAAATATTTCAATCATCATGAAAAATTAGATTTATATCTTATGTAAATTGTTACTTCCAAGAAAATGTATATGTTATAAAAGAATTTTATATCTTTTGTTAGTATGTAAAATTATTAATTTAAAAAACCTGCTAAATACAATACATTAATAATTGAAACCATTAATCTTGTAAATGAATTTAGAAATTAAGTAACTCAGTAAAGTATTAATATTACAATATTTATAATAAAGTTACCTCTGTCAAGTCAAAAATAAAAATATTATATGAATTAGTTCATATTAATTGTGGAGTGCAAGAGATTGATATTTATAACTGAACTCAAATAAAAGATCTGAATAATTCAATTTTTGGATTAGGTTCTTTAAAATTTTTCAAATAAGTAAACTGGATTAAACCATCGATGTTTTGATGATAAATGTTCTATCTTTTTATTTATAGCCAATTATAGTAAAGTGGTTTATTTATGATAATAAATAAAGTAAAACTAGGAAACGGAAACCGTTGGAGCGTCCGAAGTATTTAGTATAATTACATTTAATACTAAAAAAAAATTGTAAGTCAGTGTGCATGTCCATTTTACATTGCCGACCATATTAAAGATTATTCATCTAAGATATCTCACTAAAGACTTTCGTGCTAAGTTACAATATATAGTACTTCTATCAAAATAAGTAAAAGTTTAACTCTTTCTGTTTAAAGATTTTACTTATTTATTTATTAAAGGTTTATAGTCACGCATTTTTATATTATTTTTTTAGCTATGCAAAATATATTTTAACATAATAAACGCTTAGCACGTGACTAAATTTGTATATATGTAACACAAAATTTCATTCGTCGATCAGGTTATAGTACAGAACGACATTGCATTTGAAATGCGTAGAAGTAGAATGTCCTCATACTTCGGACAAAAATACTAACATTAAGTTACACATCGACTGTTAACATAATTTACTCATTATTAAAAATTTCTTTCTTCGTTTTCATCATTTTTTAATTACTTGAAATACTTCATAATGCTCTATTGTAATATTATTTGGAATACCTGAATTAGGGTAGTATATTGATTGACCACTATAAATCCAAGTATTAGAATTAGGGCAACTTAAATCACCCATTTGTGGCCCATAATTATTATTACAATAAATAGCCAAATTTTTTCCACTATTGATGTAAGATAACTTTGTTGTAGCATTAGAAATATTTTTCCAATCTGCAAAACTGAATAAAAAGCTATCACTAGTATATTTCCAACCATCTCCATTCCAATCAAGTGGATTATAACCTCCAATTAATTTTGTTGAGTCTTTAATTTTTGCTATCCAAATAGTAGCTCCTTTATTGTCACAATTTCTATGGAATGATTTAGTATCAATTCCATCTCTATTTGAACGATATAATAATTTAAATTCATAGGGAATATCTTTTTTATCATAATATGAAGATTCCTTTCTATTAATCCATGAAGCGAAAATGGGAATAAGATTTGGTTTAACTAAGTTTGAATCAAGCTTAAATTCTAAATTTTGCTTTCGTGAAGGCAGTAAATTAGTTTTATGTTTCTTATTAGGAACAATATGAAATTCTAAAAGATCATGAATTAAGTCTTGTGGTAAGATGTCTTTATAACAATAGACCTTGTAAAAAAATTCTGTTGGTTCGATATCATAAAATCGAATTAATGGAATAAATCTGTGTAATGACCTTTCAATTTTTATAATATCATCTTTGCTCCATTTTGTTGGATCATTCATTACATTCTGTTGTGTGAAACACCATTTCAATAAATTATCCCAAATTTCAATTTCATCAATATTCAAATCATC
>QZLH01001551.1:13422-28012 GCA_003833135.1 Oehlia diaphana
GTCTTTATAACAATAGACCTTGTAAAAAAATTCTGTTGGATTGATATCATAAAATCGAATTAATGGAATAAATCTGTGTAATGACCTTTCAATTTTTATAATATCATCTTTGCTCCATTTTGTTGGATCATTCATTACATTCTGTTGTGTGAAACACCATTTCAATAAATTATCCCAAATTTCAATTTCATCAATATTCAAATCATCCCGTTTCAATAATAATTCTAATAAAGGAGCTTTTAAATTAATAAAATTATCAGAATTAAATAATATTTTAGGTTCTTCACAAATTTTTTCAAGACAAAAATTCCATAAATCCGTAAATGTTTCATGTTGGTAAACAGCTTCAAGAATACCAGTTGGATTTTGATGTAAAAATTCAGTTTGATGTTCTATCAAATATTCTTGAATATAAGTAATCAATGAATGAATATTAAGTTCATCCACTGCTATCAACAAGTTCAATACATCTGGCCCTTGTAAATTCTTTAATTCAATATTTCCACAATAAAGGAATCTAAATGTAATTTAACAAATTGATAATTAATAATTTATCTAGATTTTTTTTTTAAAAAAAAGAAAAAAAAAAATAATAAAGGTCATTCATGTATTACCTAAGAATAATATCAAATAAATGTGGACTAATATTTTGTTTTCTCAAAATAAATTTTCCATCTTCTTTTTTAGCCAATTCATTGGAAAATACAGTACGAAAATATTGAGACCTAGCACATAAAATATTTGAATGAGCATGAATTTCTTTGACATTTTGTTCTTCTCCTGCATAAATAATAACATCATATCCTATTTCAGTTTCAAAAAGTTTCTCATAGTCATTGGATAATTCTGCCAAAAATTTTGAAGACATTTCTTTTTTTATTTTCAAAGAAAAAAAAATTGAATAATAAAGATAGACGATAAATTGTAAATTTGAATATTTATACATATATGTTGTGTAAATATAAACAATCACTTATTTTGGAATGATTTTCTCCGTGTTACAGAGATAATGTAATCGTCGGCTTAGGCCGGAATTTGAGATAATAATGCTGGCTGACCTTATATAATTCTGGCTAAATCACGGAAATTTACAGAATTTAACTTTTCTTAATCACCGCAGAAAATCATCATCACTATGTTTGAATTAATTGGTGTAACCCTCAATTCTTAAAATATTTACAAGCTATTTCTTTGAGAAATTTTGTAAATTTGAAGAATTATAGTATATTCTTATAGGTTTATTTAAGTTAAACCTCAGAAAAAAGATTTATGTAGTTTAAAATACTTTAATGTAATTATGTAATCAACATAATTTTTCCTACGCCTAACGTCCGTCACTTTAATAAGTTTGGAAGCATGCGATTAAATGAAGATTTGCCCAAATTTAGATTCTAGAACTTCTATTTTGGAACGGACCTAAACTCAGTAGATTCTGAATTTATATGAATAGAATATTATAAAATTAACCAGACTCCGAACCAGCCTAAAAGAGCTAGATAACCAATAAGTTAGTTATATTTTGCTCATTATACTAGACTTTAAAACCAAATATAAATAATTAGCAATTTATTAGCATTATTTAAAGTTGCTTTAATACATTCCTCATATATCAAAAATGCTTTGTATCGCAAATATAGATTAATTAACTTATCAATAGCCTGAAATTTGTAGAATATTTTCTTGAGATGAGTAGTTTTTTTATTATAAATATGATAAAAGGTGAAAGAAAAAAATTGTTTGAATGATACTGATGCAAATACACATTACTGGTACTGGTCACATGAAGGGCTATCGGGCAATTTCCATATACCTGATAAACTAAAACTATCTATAATTAATAATTGCGATGAACCAAACCCGCTCATAATATTTTCTTTCTAAGTTTATTTCATACAAAAATATTCTCAGAAGGTAAAATAACAATTTTGAAATAAATTTATAAGTATTTTGACATGTTTAATTATGAAAAGTATTCTTTTGTTCTTGAAATATGTGGACAGTGAAACTTTAGGCTATCAGGTATAGAATGATGCATTTTGTTAAAGGTCTGTAGTTGTTTGTATAAAGGTGTCTAATAATTTTGCGCCGGTGTCGGCAGATATATGACCGTCTCAGCGGCGGAGGAATATGATAAGTAAAGTGTTTATAGATATAATATTTGTTATGAACGGTTACTAATAACCGTTCTTTTCTTTGAAATAAAGTTGTTAAGTGTAATAAAACTCAAACTAAGTGTAATGAAAACGTGCGTTTTTGTTATATTGGTGAATAAACGACTAATAACGTTAGAAAAATATTTTATTCCAAAATTTTCGGGAAAGAGTTTTTCTTGGTTCTACAATATAAAGATTAAACACAAATCACTTGAACGTGTATACTTACGTGATTGCGCGATTTATTGTTGGTAAAGATATTATTTTTATTAAAAAACATATTATTTTATTGTGTTTAATTATTGTGGTTGTAGACTTAATACAAAAAAGAACCTTGAACACTGTAATAATAATTTTATTTAAATAAAATTTTAATAACATTGCGTTAATAGCGTTAATATGCCCAATATGTCATCTGCACATTTCATTACGGCCACAACTTGAAGAATATTATGTCAATAGGCTAAAGATATTAGGAATTCACTAGCAGTCACCCGTTGCTTCGCACTGGGATCAATGAGTTTGTTTAAATAGAAAGATTTAATATTATAATGTAAACTAAGATGGTTACAGACTTACAGTAGTTACTTGTTTATAATTAGGAATTTAATATGGTAATAATAAGTAACAAAAAATAATAAAATAATATGTTAAATTATATTTACAATAATGTAGTTATTTTTATTAATGATTTGACGTTTGAGTGTAAAATGAAATTCGGATTAATTAAGGAATTGTGAAAAAATTATTATCAATAAAAATTGATTAATTTTTAAAAGTATTTTCGAAAAAACTTTAATATTTATATGAAAATACTACAAATATTTTTATTAATTAATTATAAAATATTTAATAGTTATTTCTTATTATTTTATATTACTTCAATCTTAAACTTATAACCAACTTGGGAAAAATATTTGAACAATTAAATGTATTAAAATTTTGTTCGTTTCATTTATACTCGAATAAATTATTAATTAACTAAACTATTTGAATAAAAATCTTTATTCAAAAATATGGTGATTATTTAGAGAATTCCGGATATAATAGTCTATTATTAAATCAACAATTTCCTTAATTAATTAATTATAAAATATTGCAAAAATATAAATTTTTTTTACTTTTATGAATTTGAAAATCAAACTATTTATCCAGCGTTCAATTTAATTGAAAAAAAAAATCTTAATTATCTTTCTATCAATGTCGGACGACTCGGACGTGTTATATTGAAAAAAATAATAATTTTGTAAATATATTCAATATAATATTTTATTTCTTTATTTTATGATAAAAAAAATTGAAAGAAAAAGAAAAAAAAATTAGAAAAAAATTGGGGGATAAAGGAAGAAACCGGTTTAAAAAAAGGAATCCGAAAAAAAAAAATAAGTACTGAAAAAAATTCTCAAAAAAAAGGACAATAATTCGGTCCAAAAAGAGTGAAAAACAAAATTTTTTTAAAAAATAACAATACGGTCTAAAAAAAAGATCGAAAAAAAATAATATAAAAAAAAATCGGTCTTAAAAGACCGAAACAATGGGATTATTTAAAAAATTATTTTTCAGTTTGGGAAAATTTAAACGGGAAAAGAATGAGAAAAAACAAATTTTTCGGTTTGAAAAAAAAAAACCAAAAAAAGCTAAAAATATTTGAAAAAAAATCAGACAAAAAAAATTCCACGGGTTTTAATTATATGGGATTTCAAGTTACACAATGACTATAATCCAAACGTCAAAACTTTTGGCAGAGTTATCTAATGATTGTGAGAAACTTTTTGAAACTGGAATAGGATATGATGCTATTATATATGCAGGAGTTAGGAGAAGAACTAAATGTAAAAGAAATTCAAATATTTTATTTTATTTATTTTAAGGTAAGCCAGGAGAGTACATTGTAAATTATTAAGATAAGAAAAATTACATCTCAATGAAACCACAATAGTAAAACTTCGCCCAATAAATCAAGCCCTGACTAATAAAAAGGAAAGAAAAAGAGTATTGATCTCCTCAAGATAGTGGCTCAAATATTTTGTGTTTTTACGTATTTTTTTTGACTCAAGAGCACGTGATCAGCAATGCTGGCCAGAACTATCATAACGTCGGCCTACATTCCGTAAGACGGAAAATATAGTGAAATATTTAGCACGCATAAAATTTTATATAATTGAGTGATTTATGCTTTAGTAAAAAATACTTCCATTTGAAAGATATTTTTATTTGCATTAGTTTAAACTTATAAAACATTGTTTTAAAGTCGCTTTATACCTGTCAATAAAAAAAAAAACATTTTAAAAAAAATTAAACGTATTTTATAATATTTAATCTTCAAGTCAAAGATAAATTTAATTAACTCAAATTAGAAAGGTCCAAAAAGTAAAATTATTGGATTAGGCTTAATTGTAGAAAATACAATATTTCATTAATAAATAACGACTAGCGTAGTATATTAACAAAAATAAATACAACGATTGCCTAAATTATAAAAGCTGCTATATAATTCATTGATTATTAGAATTTACCTCTTCCATTTTCATTATTTTTTAATTACTTGATATACTTCATAATCCTCTATTATAATGTTTTTTGAAATATCTAAATTAGGATAGTAATCTAAATAACCATCATAAGTCCAATTATTGGAATTAGAGCAATACAAATCACCCATATGTGGTCCATGATTATTATTACAATAAATAGCATAATTTTTGCTTTTATTATTATTGATATAAGATAATTTTGTTGTGGTATTAGAAATATTTTTCCAATCTGCAAAACTGAATAAATAACTATTTCTAGTATATTTCCAACCATCTCCATTCCAATCAAGTGGATTATAACCTCCAATCAAATTTGTTGAATCTTCAATTTTTGCTATCCAAATAGTAGCTCCTTTATTGTCACAATTTTTATGGAATATTCTAGCATCAAATCCATCCCTACTTGAACGATATAATAATTTAAAATCATATGGAACATTCTTTTTATTATAATATGAAGAATCTTTTTTATCAATCCATGAAGCAAAAAGATGATTATGATTTGGTATAATAAGATTTAATTTTAAAGTTTGTTTTCTTGAGGGTGGTATATTAGTTTTAGGTTTCTTATTAGGAACAATATGAAACTCCAAAAGATCGTGAATTAAGTCTCGTGGTAAAATTTCTTTATAACGATAGACCTTGTAAAAGAATTCTGTTGGTTCAATATCATAAAATCGAATTGATGGAATAAATTTGTGCAATGTCCTTTCAATCTTTGAAATATCATCTTTGTTCCATTTTGTTGGATCATTGATCATATTATACTGTGCTAAACACCATTTCAATAAGTTGTCCCAAATTTCAATTTCATCCATATTCAAATCATCCCGTTTCAATAATATTTCTAATAAAGAAGCTTTTAAATTAATAAAATTATCAGAATCAAATAATATTTTAGGTTCTTCACAAATTCTTTCAAGAGAAAAATTCCATAAATCTGTAAACGTTTCATGTTTATAAATAATTTCAAGAATACTGGTTGGATTTTGACGTAAGAATTCAATCTGATGTTCAACCAAATATTCCTGAATATAAGTAATCAATGAATGAATATTAAGTTCATCCACTGCGATCAACAAGTTCAATACATCAGGACCTTGTAAATTTTTCAATTCAATATCTCCATAATAAATGAATCTATAAACATAATTTTAATACAAATTAATAAATAATAATTTATTTGAAAATATAAAAAAAAAAAATTAAAATTATTATAAAATATAGTATTACCTAAGAATGATATCAAACAAATGTGGTTTAATATTTTGTTTTTTTAAAATAAATTTCCCATTTACTTTTTTTGCCCATTCATTGGACAATGCGGCACGAAAATATTGAGATCTAACGCATAAAATATTTGAATGAGCATGAATTTCTTTAATATTTGGTTCTTCTCCTGCATATATAATAACATCATATCCTATTTCAGTTTCAAAAAGTTTCTTATAATCATCGGATAACTCAGCCAAAAATTTCGAAACCATTTTTTGAAAGAAAAAAAAAAAGAAATAGCGAAAACAGTAAGCACAAATTTTTTTTTAGATATAAAAATGTATAAATTATACTGGTGGTATTCCGTTACGAAGAAACGGGATAAAGAAAAATTATTATATATGGCGATATATTACACAAATTAATAATCGACGCAGGGGTATCAAACAATTAATAAACGTGATGGCGCACGGATTATTTTTGTGTATCAGTTGATGTAACCTTCTAAATTTAATTTTAAATAAAAAAGGAATATTTATAATAGGGTATTTATTTGGGAAATTTCTTAAAACATTATTCTTATAAAAGAAATTTCTTTAAACTATGCTAAAAATATATGAATACTTAAATTTTTAATATACTTAAAATACGTTTAAAATTTTTAAAATTAAGGGACGAATCGCTCTACAGGAGAAATTTAATAATTCAGATTTACGCAAATTATCGCTAAAATTGGTTAATACTCTTTTTTACTGGATCATCATCTCATCATGTGATATATACGTAATAGTGTCAACCATGACTAAGCCACTTGCAAAATGCGCTAAAGTTTCAAGTCTTCGACTTCACTATGGAGAAACGTAAGATTTCGACCGTAAATTCCTAGCTAATACAAATTTTAAATGATTTACTTTTGAACCATTTTGACCAAATATAAGTTAATTTTGATTCTAATTTAGTTTTTAAACCTTAAATTAGCTTTTTTTTTATCTTTTATATTTGTATGGTTCCCACCAGTTTTATGCATATATCCCATAGTGCGAGTTTTTCCTTGGCCAAAAGAGTTACTGTATACTGTTTTTTTTTTGTTCATTAAAAAAGTTTGTATAATAAAGAACATGAAATTCCAAAAAAATTTTTTATTAATAACGAAGCTCGTAAAATTAATTATTAGATTTACCGATCATTTGCTCTTGTTGTGCAGAACTATCAATTAACTTAAATTGCAACTTTAAGTATATTTTAAGTATTTTAAGTGTAAATTTTTTTAAATTTTTTACACTTTAAAAATGTATTTTAATTATATTTAAAATTGCAATTTTAAGTATAATTTAAAGGAGTATCAACTGTTGGTTATTTTCGTCTTACCAGAATTAGGTAGAATTTTGGGCAGAATTAAAAATGACATGAAACTCTGCCCGCTAATATTTGCTAATGCTGGTGCCGTGAAGATCGCCGCGCGGTGATTTTTTAACATTTTCTAATTTAAGCATATTTTAAAATCTTAAGTATATTTTTAAAATTCTATCTTTAAGCATATAACGATAAGCACATTTAAGTATTTATATATATTTTTCATAGGGTGTATATACTGTAGGCTTAATCAAAGAAAAATGATAATAAAGATAAATTTTAAATCTGTTTATAATCTTCAGTTTACTTAGAACACAATGTAACTCGAGTGCACGTGTAACGTGTTCAGTAATTCTGTCATAATGTCAGTCTAGAGAAAGACCATAGTACTGAGTATGTTAAAGTTACAAATAATCTTGGACCGCACTTTTGCTTTGATTCGAGTTCATTACTCTTTGAATAAAAATACTCAGTTGAACTATCCAGACTAGAAACCAAGCTTATACATTTTTATATACTCATACTGCCCAGATGTTCCAGAAAGCAACCAGAAAAACCATATTGATAAAATATTAAAGAATCCAAAAATAAAGAGAATGTTATAAAAATAAAAAAAAAAATAATCAAATGATCAGTCAATCAAAACTTTTTTATTATATTCGTCTTTAGTAATAGTGATTCATATAATTTAACGGCTGATATTGTGAAACAACTAAACTATTTCAAATTCATAAGATAGCAATAAAAGAAAATAACTAAGTATAATTAATTAATTGTAATTTGTAAGTTGTTTATTATACAATGTTTAAGATTGTGTATAATCTTTTCATGTTGTGTGCATCTTTATAAAATTGTTAAGAATATTTACTACCGCTAAAGCATATAACGAAGTTGAATCCATTTCTTCGTATGACATTAATAGAGTAGAATTATATTCCTCTTGATTTATTTGATGGAATATAATAGGCGGATAATCATTGCGGATGAGATATAGCGCCATAATTAATCGAGCAACATGTCCATTGGCAGTACTAAATGGATGAATATGATGAAAGGCAGAAAGTATACGACACGCAAACATAATAGGGTGAATCTTATCAGGAATACCATAATTTATAAATAGTAAAAAACTTCTCATCAATGCAGGTACTTCAATGGGAAACTATATGAATTATAAAAGTATGAAATTAATTAAATTAATTATAATAATATATTAATAAATAAATAAACTCAAAGTTAAAACTTACTGGATGAATTACATCATTAGAAATACATGAATCCACACTCAATTTACGAAATTTTCCACTATGTAGAATAAACTCTCTTTGAAATTTATCCTCACAAAAATCATAATCATTTAATTGGACATTCTCCATTGGTGTACCTTTTAAAAGAATTTGATGGATTCTTTTTATTTCATCAAAATCAATTTTTTTCTTTGTCACATACAAAGTATTATAAAGATAATAAGTTGCAATTAGATGATTTCGGATTTCAATAACTTCATTTTCTTCTTTATCAGAAAGAGAACTTGGTGCAGGTAATGGTAAATTCCAATTTGTCATAATATTATCAAAATTATAATTTTTTTTCAGCGAATTCCAAATTTTTTGCGTATCTATTATTCCTAATTTATTTCCTTCTAAAGCACAACTTTGTTGTGTAAAACTAGCAGTCATACTTTGTAAAAAGTTTGCAGCTGTAACTTTCTTAGAGTCTTTGAATGCATCAATTTCTTTCAATACATCAGCGTATTTTGATCGAAATTCTTTTGAATGAAAAAAAAAAATTAAATTGATTAATTTATCAAAATCAAAACAATATAAAAATATTTTTAGTTCATACCATAATCTTTTTCTCGCCATTCAAATGGACCAAAATAATTTTCCCAGACCTTTCCTGATCTGATAAGTTTAGCCCAATCAAGTTTCTCTTTATGATAAATCATAAGTGGTGAGTAAATCTGTTAAATTAAACAAGTAAAGAACTGATTATTTGCTATATGTTATTTGATAATAATTTAAAAAAAAAATTACCTTATTTAACACAGCAAGTCTTTTCTCTGCGCGTGATGCGATAATATTATATCCTGTTGATGAGAATGAGCGTAACTGAAATTTTTTAGAGCCATTAATGAAAAAAGAGTTTGTCAATAGAGAGTTATTTAACATAATTATGAAAATCGTATAGTAAATCTAAGAAATGATTAAAGAATAGATAATCTAAGATCATTTAAATGAATCAATCTGTAATGATTATTACTTCATGACCTATGCCTGATACTAATGTTGGTAATCAATAGTCATACAAAATTGCAGTTTCATCATTCATCATCATGTGTAACTCGTGATATCCTTTATACCGTTGACGTTAACCATTTATGTTATCTGTTATCGATCAGGAATTTATCTGGATAATTACAACCAACATATATTTCTGCCCTTACTATGATAGTTGATGGTAGTTTTACAGCAGATTTTAGCACATAGAATACCTTCTGCTGATAAGAAATAGTATAAATAAAAATAGTAGCAAATATTTACGTTTCCTTTAAAAATCTATATTATATTCAATTTTTGAGAAATTGATCATTTCTAAATTAAGCCACTTTTTGTTTGATTTGGATGTTGGATTGCCCTTTCTGCTATCATATCTCCATTTTATTATGATCAGCCATTCATTTCATAATATAATCTGTGTCAAAATTTTCTTATCAGAAATATTTGTATTGTTTAAAATTATTTTACATGTTTAAATTCTAGCTTACGATAAAGTGTTATGATACTGAAATTATGTCTATCAATGGATAAAAAAATATACTTCCAGAAACTTGTTGAGTGGAAAATTAGTGGATTCCCCTAATAACAAATGTAGCTTGTATTCACTAATCTATTTTTTACCCCATTCAATCTAACAGCGTCATTACTTTAAATTTCTTATAAAAATAAAAAAAAATTTCTAAATGTTTATTAAAAAGCTCATTACCTCTATCATTATTAATCACAATCAGCAGCGTTTACTATACCAGTTGACTGTATAGGTGTATGTCCCCCCAGCATTACCAAAAATTTTCACCAATATATATAACTTAATTTTAGCCTGAATTGTCAAGCATTTATTAATTAAAATTTGAAATATTTTCAATTCATGATTTTACCTATCAGTGGAGCAAAATTTTGTTCATCGCTAATTAAATTTGGGAAATTGCAGAAATTAGTCATTAGAAACACAATCTTATATTTGTAAAAAGGAGGTGGCTGAAATACACATGTGATGCCATAACCGCGCACCTTAATTGGAATGCTTTCTTTTATAATTTTATATTTTATTTCAAACTTTTTAATAGTGGAAAGCATCAGATTGTTATTTTATTACATAGCAGCATCTTATGATTGGCAAATAATAAATTAAATTTTTTATTTCATTTATAAATTACAATTTTAAAAAAAAGATAATAACTATTGTTAAACTTTTTTTCTTGTTTTGAAGTGCTATAATTTATTTAAAAACAACATAACAAAATAATACAATAAAAATAATAAACTAACTAATGCTATATAAAAATGAATGATAATCATTTCATTGGTGCTTAATAATTACCTAAGATGAAATGATAAATCCAGTTACGTAATAATTGATTTACATTCTGGTTTGTTTGTCATATATGCAATGATGCAATGCTTGTACTTGTGATCAATGCTATTGCACATAATGTATTTGCATAAATATTATTACCATATTTATTCATACTAATAAAGGCGCTCAATAATAAAAAAAAAAGAAAAAAAGATATTTACTTTATCTTTTCCAGTTGAGAAGAATTTGAGAATTTTGATATATAGTAATGGACAAATGTATTAAAGGTATATCAACCAAGCTGAAATATTAAGTTTTATTTATAAACAATTCATGTTTAATATTTTACATAATTCAACTAATTAGATTCTTAATTTAAATAACTAGATTGCAAGTAATATATATAATTTACAGTAAATACTTTTATATTATTTTTATATTTAACTTAATTAATAATTAATAATACTACAGGGTGTAAGTTATATGATATCTGTATTTATATTATTTATATAATTTGACTAATTTCGCTATTTAAAAAATTATTAAATAATATAGATAGTAAGTTATTTATTTAATTATATTATTGCTAATTGTTATAATACATATAATTTAAACTAACTAATTTCTTTATTTAAAAAATTACAAATCATTTATTTAATTCTATTATTGCTTAATATTTACATATAATTTAAACTAATTAATTTCTTTATTTAAAAATTATTAATTAAATAATATAGAAAGTAAGTTATTTATTTAATTCCATTATTACTTATTGTTATAATATTTACATATAATTTAAACTAATTAATTTCTTTATTTAATAGATCGTAAGTTATAAGTTATTTATTTAATTCTATTATTACTTAATGTTATAATATTTACATATAATTTAAACTAACTAATTTCTTTATTTAATAAATTATTAAATAATATAGCGAGTAAGTTATTTATTTAATTCTTTTATTACTTATATAATTTAAACTAACTAATTTCTTTATTTAAAAATTATTAAATAATATAGGGGGTAAGTTATTTATTTATTACTTATTGTTATAATATTTACATATAATTTAAACTAACTAATTTCTTTATTTAAAAAATTAATAAATAATATAGGGTGTAAGTTATTTATTTAATTCTATTATTAGTTATAATATTTACATATAATTTAAACTAATTAATTTCTTTATTTGAAAAATTATTAAATAATATAGGGGGTAAGTTTTTGTTTAATTCTATTATTACTTATTTTTATAATATTTACGTGTAATTTAAATTAATTAATTTCTTTATTTAAAAAATTATTAAATATAGTGAGTAAGTTATTTATTTAATTCTATTATAACATATATAATATTTACATATAATTTAAACTAATTAATTTCTTTATTTAATAGATTGTAAGTTATAAGTTATTTATTTAATTCTATTATTGCTTATTGTCATGATATTTACATATAATTTAAACTAACTAATTTCTTTATTTAAAAATTATTAAATAATATAGATAGTAAGTTATTTATTTAATTCTATTGTTACTTATTGTTATAATATTTACATGTAATTTAAACTAACTAATTTTTTTATTTAATAGACTGTAAGTTATAATTTATTTATTTAATTCTATTATTACTTATTGTTATAATAATTACATATAATTAAACTAACTAATTTCTTTATTTAATAGATTGTAAGTTATATATTATTTATTTAATTCTATTATTACTTGTTGTTATAATATTCACATATAATTTAAATTAACTAATTTCTTTATTTAAAAAATTATTGAATAATATAGCTAGTAAGTTATTTATTTAATTCTATTGTTACTTATTGTTATATATAATATATTATATAATTTAAACTAACTAATTTCTTTATTTAATAGATTGTAAGTTATAAGTTATTTATTTAATTCTATTATTGTTATAATATTTACATATAATTTAAACTAACCAATTTCTTTATTTAAAAAATAATTAATAATGAAGAATATGAAGATGAAGATGAAGATGAAGATGAAGATAAAGATGAAGAATATGAAGATGAGGATAAAGAATATGAAGATGAAGATGATGAATATGAAGAAGTAATTCTTAAATGTCACAAGAATTTAAATGAAAATTTAAATGAATTTTTGAAAAAAGTATGATAGTATATTATTTTTTATTTTTAATTTAATTATAATTTATTTATATTAATAAATTATTATTATTTTTATATTGGGAATATCATACAAGTGTTTTAAGTTCAAATGATATTATAGAATTTTATGGATTCACAGAAGATCCAAATACATCAAAATATATGGTAGTAATGTATTATGCAAATAAAGGTAACTTAAGAGAAAATTTAACAAGAATAGTAAATAATTGGAATCAAAAATTAATTATGTTGTACGAAATTATTTCTGGACTTAATAATATACATGAAAAAAATCTTATTCATTGTGATTTTCATGATGGTAATATTTTGAATCATAATGATGGGAATAAGGATAAAATTTATATTAGTGATTTAGGATTATGTCAACCTGTAAAATCGATTTTGTTAAAGTATGATATTTATGGTGTTATACCATTTATGGCTCCTGAAGTTTTAAAAGGAAAATCTTATACTCCAGCTAGTGATATATATAGTTTTTCTATTATTATGTGGGAGTTTACATCTGGAATACCACCATTTAATAATAGAGCACATGATCTTCATCTTAGTTTAAGTATTTGTAAAGGTGAACGTCCTAGAATTATTGAAAATACTCCACAATGTTATGTTAATTTAATGAAAAAATGTTGGAATGAAGATCCACTAAAAAGACCATCTTCTAAAGAAGTATTTGAAATTATTGAAAAATGGATTTTTCTCCCATATAAAGTGAAAGTTGAAGATATTAATGAAGAATTAAAAAGCAACATTATGGAATTTATAAATGCACCAATTGAGCAGAACAATCTTGCTACTAAATCTCATCCTAAAGCTTGTTTTAAAAGTCGTTTACTTGATTTTACTAGTAAAAAATTGAATGAAATTCTTGAAAGTGAAAATTCACAAGCATATCATGCAAGTAATTCAGATTTGAATGATTGTGTAATTAGAGATTCGAGGTCATTAGGTATATACTCTAATATATAAAAAATTAATCTTGCAACTTATTATATGAAATTAATTTATTTATTTAATTATTAAAACAGATGAGAGTACTAGTAAAAAGTTAAATGAAATTCCTGAAAGTGAAGATTCACAAGTTAGTGTAAAAGTAAATGAAATGCTAATAAGTGAAGATTCGAATGATTCTATATATAATTAAGGGTCTGGGGTCATTAGGTATGTATTATGATATATAAAAGAATTAATCTTGCAATTTATTTATATGAATTAATTTTATTTAATATTTAATTATTTAGATATTAAAGCAGATGAAAATTAACCAATCATTGTTTGTTTTTAATTGATATTACAACATTCAAAAGAAATTGTTTTTTATTTTATCCTTTTTAAATTTATTTAAACACTAAGATTGTTGTAGTAAAAAATTTTACAAGTTTCTTAGTTTGTAATTTAAATAAATCTTTTTTTTATAACTTTCCAACTATGAGATATAATCTAAATTTTTTCATTTTAACTAAATTTAGGCCGACATTATGAATCTGGCCAGAATTAACAAAATTTTGGCCAGAATTATGAATTTTGATAATTTATTCTTGAACAAGGCAAATTTAAAATTTAAATTTAAAATTAAATTTAACTTAACGTTAACAC
>QZLH01001552.1:0-14599 GCA_003833135.1 Oehlia diaphana
GTAGTGCTAAACATACCTGAATTGCAAAACTGAAAGAGCCAAAGGATCTAAAAAATAAAATAAAGTTAGTAGGAAACAAAATGCAAGAAGTAAAAATAAAATAAAAAGAAAGAAAACGTACTTTGAGTGTCACGCAAAGGAGAAAGAACCTAAAGAAAAAAAGATTACCTGATTATGTTTAAAAAAAATAAACATTAAGAAATGATTCAGTGTATGTAAAATTTAATAATAAGGTGATATCACCGGGTAAATTATCAGGTTAAATCACCCTAGGTGAAAATAATTAAAATCACCCTGAGTGTAAATTAGTTATATTCATTAATAAATTTGAATTATTAAATGAAATTATAGTAAAATATTAAATAATTTTAAATAAAAATATATGCAATTAGAAGATTTCTTATTATTATAAATTTATCAAAAATTTATCAATCAATATACTAATATATTAAATAGTAAATATCTTATTTGTAACTATTAATACCTGATTGTATCACAGGTCGAAATGTGATATCAATCAGTTACCAATCAAGCATCAATCAGGTAGCTAATTGGTGACTAATTAGTGACCGATTGGTAACTGATTGGCTTTTTCGCCAAATACTATCACCAATCAGGCAGTTTGCTAACTTTTGATTTAGTGATCAGAAAAGGATGAAATATAGTTTATTGGAATTGTTTCAATAAGACGAATTTAATAGTAGTAAAATTGTATTTCTAGAATTAATAGTTAATAAGAAATTAAATAAAATATAAATAGTATATTTTTATTTTTATATTTTACTTAATATTTCATTAAATATTAATCCTAAAAATATAATTTTACTACCATTAGATTCATCTTATTGAGACGATTCCAATGAACTATATTTTATCTTTTTCTGATAACTAGATCAAAAGTTAGTAAACTGCATGATTGGTAACGGTATTTTGACAAAAATGCCAATCAGTCACCAATCAGTCACCAATCAGTTACCTGATTGGTGTCTAATTGGTGACTAATTGATGCCTGATTTTTCACATTTTGACCTGTGTATTCTATTAAATATTCTGATTAAAACTCAAGTATTTTTTTTTACGTTATTTTTTAATAGCAATTGGGTTTAGATAAATCACTTCCCAGATCTAAGGTAAAAATCATTATTAAATTCTTTGCAGATCTTATTATAAAAGAAAATTTTATATTACATTGTTATAATTTTTTCCTTTTTAGTTAATTAACCAATAGAATTTAAGAAAAAAGTAAGATAAAAATCATTAGTAAAGAGCTAATTTTCTATGGTGATCTTTATTATAAATAAGTGAGTTCTGGTTTACTAATTGAAAAAATAAGAACTAATTAAGTGGAATTTAATCATCTGATTAGTTTTCAATTTAACATCATTTGACTAATATATTATTCATAATTGTTACAATTTATTTACCAGTTACTTTGCATTTTTTGGATACTTCACAACATTAGTAATTTAATATTTATATTTACTTTATAATTTACTTACTAGTTATTTTGCACTCTTTAATTATTAGCAAATTTAATATGCTCTTATAATTTATTATTTACATATGTTTACTTTATATTTACAAAAATCCAAAAACTTTAGGTAAATAGTAAGATTAGTAATTAGTATTCTGAAATTGTGAAGTTTTTAGCTAAGTAAGAAAATAAATAAGTAATTTTAATAGACTAATAAGATGCAAGGAATAAAAAAAGAATGATAAGTAATATAGCAAAAAGGCATTTGAAAAGATATACATCTTAAGAAGAACTAAAAACTCATATTTTTTTCATATATATAATTTATTTCAGTTTTAATAATTAATATCTCTATTTTTACAAATTAATGAATTTATTTTATCAAAGAAAAATGACAATTTATTTATTGATTAAACTGGTAAGTTACAAATAAAAAAAATAAGCAAAAATAAAATTTGTTTTTATATTAAAAAAAATTCCAAATTTTTATTTTTTAATATATGAAGATAATTATCAATAAATTAAAATTGTATTAAATAAATAAATAAAATTGCATATGAATTTGTATAAATTAGTAATAAGGAAAAATTTGTAATAAATCAAAAAATACTTTTTTGCTATAAAATCCAAAATATGGTGATAATACTAAAAAGCAGTTTTGTAATAGCTAAAAATATTAGATATTCAAATTCAATTGGATATTATTCAAATCCAATACTGATATAATATATACTTTCTGTTGATTTTTTTTAAAAAAAACATTTAACATTATAATATGCTTTTTAGTTAAATTAATTTAGCTAATATAAAAAAAAAAATAATATATAAAAAAACATAATATATATGAAACAAGTCTTATTAAAATCGATTAAGTAATTTAAAAATTTAGAATTTATCAGGAAAAAATGATTATCTAAACGCTATATTAAGTTTAAAAATTGAATTCATAAAAATTAGCTTAGTTATTTTATTTTTATCAACCCTTTTTTATTTAGATAAATTTGAAATTTAAATAAAGTAGTAAAAAATATGGGAGATAAATGAATTTTCGTAGGTATCGGAAATTAGTAATACTTCATAAATGTACTATTCACCGCGTTTTATATACAATATAAAAGAAATTTCAAACATTTTTGATTGTTGCTTAGTAATACAATCAACAAAATAAATGTGACATCATTTACATATATTTCTATTATAAAGTTAAAATGTGATTAGTGATATAACTCCCTTGTATTGTGTCATCAGGTTACAGCATCTTCGTCAAACCTTTGCGCTATTCTGCACTATCGATAGTTGGTTCGATTTCTACTTTTCCTTCATAATATCTATATCTTAATTAATACTTTGCCTTTTTTTTTTCGTCTGTTATTACAAGCGAAGCAAAATTATTTCTACGCGTCTATTAAACAGACCGCTAGCAGCACTCAAATAGATATTCCAAGAAGCTTCGAGGTTTCTTTTTCCTTTCCTCTCTCCTTTCCTCTTTGTCACATTTTTTCTTTAGTAGTAATCGCGTTTGCGGAGTGTGCACTATAACAAGTAGTTATAACCTTGAAATAAATCGAGATCGTAAAAAAAATGTCCAATAAGACTGAGTACTATTCTGAAGAGGAGGAGTCCCAATGTCCTCTTTGTCTGGAAGAGATGGATCTATCAGACAGGAATTTCAGACCTTGCCCTTGTGGATATCAGGTAAGTTTTTTTTTATAAATTCAACTGTTTTTACAAGCATTAAGCCATACCGCAGTTACAAAAGAATTCAACATTGCTCGTCATGGAAGTTTTAAAAAAAATAAAACTGAACATTAGTAAAATATTGTTTATCTTATTTTTTCTTGATCTATGTATTTGTGTAACTAATTATTTTTAGATCTGTCGATTTTGTTGGCATCATATCCAAGAGACTTGTAATGGTCGATGCCCTGCTTGTCGAAGAGTATATTCTGAACAGACTATTGAATTTAAACCAATATCGGCTGAAGAGTATGTATCATTTCATTATATATCTTGTTCTTATAACAATTATATTTTTATTTTAATATTTTTTTTGTTGGACCCATTCATATATTTATAAACTATCATTTGATTAGTTCTAACATTTCATTTCAACACTGTAAAATATCAAAGACATTTAAATTAATTTCTTTCTTATTTTAATTTTATTCAATTCACCTCAACTTACAATTACTTTATGTTTTTTATCACTAAAATCTACATAGGTTAACGCGGATCAAGAATGAAAAGAAACAAAAGGAACGTGAAAAGAAAGAGCTTGAAGCGATGAATCGAAAACATCTGGCCAATATGAGAGTAGTTCAAAAGAATTTGGTTTATGTAATTGGTCTCAGTCCGAAGATTGCAAATGAAGAGGTAGTTTATGGTCAAATCAACAAATATCGCTTTTCTTTAAATATTTTTATTGAATTTCAAATTTTAACATTAAAATAAAAGATACTACGGTCACATGATTATTTCGGTCAATACGGAAAAATAGCCAAAATTGTCGTTAACCGTCGAAATCCTCCGGCGTCCACTGTTCCTGGCGCTCCGGCGCCTCAGCCTAGTGTTGGTGTTTACATAACTTATGTCCGAAAAGAAGATGCAGCAAGGGCTATAGCTGCAGTAGATGGTAGCATGTCTGACGGTAAAGTGTTAAGGTAAAGAAACTAACCAGCTAGTTAATTTTAGATAATTTAGACAGGTGTTTTAACTAATATAAAATTTATACTATAGGGCATCATATGGTACAACAAAATACTGTACATATTATTTACGTAGTATGGTATGCCAAAATCCTAATTGCATGTATTTGCATGAACCTGGAGAGGAAGCTGACAGTTACACTAAGGAAGATTTAGCATCGGTGTAAGTTATAGCAGTGATAGTCAAATATTTCAAAAAAAAAAAAAAAAAGATAGATTCCAAAAAAAATAGCCAACCCGATTTTTAAAAGTTATATATATTAATATATATTTGTTTTTTTTAGTAAATATCACTTAAAAGAACATACTAGTACAGAACCACATAAAGTTCAATTAGGACGACCACCTTCATCAGGGACATCTAATGTTTTTCCACCACAGAAAAAGTCTGAAACTCCGCATCGTGCTCTTGGTCCTGAAAGCGACAAAGGAAGCAATGATGAGAGAGAAGAGGGTATTTTGTTCTCATTTATTGTTATCATGAAGTTGTTGTATTTCAAATTAGTAGAGTAAAATAAAGTCATTATAGAAAATCGGAATGTATATAAAGATAAAATTTTGAGAGATAATATTATCAATCATTCAAATTTTTTTTTTTTTTTTTTTGTAGCATCAGCATTACCCCCGACTGCTTCTTGGGCTACTAAATCATCAAGTACAGAATCCACACCTGTATTAAATAATAAACAATTACCACAATTACAGTCTACATCTTCACAACATTCATCGCATTCGGTACAGCCCCAGTCTTCATCACATACTTTACAACACCCACCATCACATGTAACACATACATCACATCCTCCTTCACAGCCTCCACAAAATTCACATCATCTACCACATCTACCTAATTCACAAAATACATCATCATCACCATCTCAAGAGCAAAAATCTAAACGTAATGTAGCAGCAGAATCTTCAGGATTAAAAGCAACCAAGAAAGTGGAACTACAGTCAGTACAAAATTCAGTATCTGCATCTAAAAGAAAAGAAACACAAATAGATATAGAACACGAGAAGCCTCAACAACTGGTGTCTGAACCAATTCAAGAAACTAAATTGCAGGAACAAGTTCTTCCGTCGGATTCTCTAACAGAACAATCTAATGATAAGTTTCAACAAATTGCCACTAAACAAGATAATATAGTTGCAGACTTCGATCAAACATTATCTGTTCTTAGTGATGGTTCTTTTTCTTTCTCTTTCAATGCACCATTACTGGAAAATAGTGTAGTTTCAGAAGAAAAAAATAATGATAAGATTTCCCCAATTACTTCGGACAACGTCGCAGTTGGAGGTTCTTGTGTAGTTTCTCCACCTCCAGGCGTTGGATTTCGTACAGACTTTCCAAATTCAAACACTAATTCGGATTATGTTCAGCCAACACCTACACAATATACTGGTTCATTTAATCCGTTCGCAACAGATGATGATAAATTTGATCCATTCGCCACAGATAATCAGCATCCTTCAAATATTATAGGATTATCTTCTTCCCTTAATAATAACAATAATAATAATATTGCGGGTACTTATACCAATGATTCTAGGTCGCATTCGTCACATGGTCAATCATCATCTTCAAAATCAAGACAGTCATCTCGGTTTGGTTTTGCTCTAGAAGATGGCGATAATGCTCACTTTAATTCATCAGATCCGTTGGCTATGAAGGACTTACAAGAAGGTTTTCGTGCACTTTTCCCTAATGTCAATATAAGTTTTGGTCCCAGTGATGTTCATCAAGAATCTATGTGGAATACATCAAATGATTCCACATTTGGGCCGTTACGTCGACCATTATTTACAACTCCTCCTGGTGTTCCAATAACTAGCACATTGAATCAGACTCATTCGCTTCATAATACCAACGCTTCTGTAGGTTTGGATAGTCTTTATCATCAGAACATGCTAATTCATCAACCTATGATTCCCACTACATCTACACCGACTATTAAATCTCCACCTCCTGGAATATATACTCCAACACCTCCGACGCCTCGCATGGATTTTAATATGACGAGCGGATGGAATCCACAAAATGTCCCATGGAATACCGAAGAAGACTTTATACCACGCCATCCTTCATATCAGAACCAACAAGGATCTTCACGTTCTAGGGATGAAGCTCAAGATTTCTTCGGTGCATGGTTAAAGGCTGCTGCAGCTAGTTCAAATACACAGGATGATATTCCTAATGAAGGTTTGGACGTGTTCTTAATTTTGTACTGAATATTATTTCAATATTGTATCGGTTGACTGATACATTTTCTCCAATATTCTTTATATTAAATTCATACTTTTTACATTGCCACTGACGATATATATAGCTGAACCTTTACCTAACATTTTACAAGATCCTGCCATTATGTCTGTTCGCATATCTCAGGCCGATAGTGCATATCGAGCACCTGGTGCTCCAGTTATGCCACAATATCAACCAATGCAAAATGTTGGAAGCCATCGATTAAGTGTTTTTGAACGGGTAGCGAGAACAGGAGACGATCAACAGATTAGTAATGGGTTCAATGTAATCGGAATGGGGGATACAGGTGGGTTTTCTTCAATGCTTAGTCGGGGATATTAATCCCTTATTTAAGAAAATAAAAAAAAAAAAAAAAAAAAAAAAAAAAAAAAAAAAAAAAAAAAAAAAAAAAAAAAAAATTTAAGCCTAAAAACGAAGAAAGAGAGAGAAAACAGAGAGAAAAAACCGTTTTATCGTTATATAAAGCTTCTTGTGGTAGTTGATTATTTACATTCCACATGAAAAGTTTTTTTGCTTTTTATTTTATTGGGAAGGTGTGTTTTTATCTTGTCATTTTTTCTGTTTGTATATTATAGAAACACATGAGGTCGTGCTACTTTATATAATTAAATCCATAATTACTTAACTCCAACCTCAACTTGATTTTCTTTCATTCGTTTAATAAATTATGGGATTGATGGTGTGGTTATTATATAGGCTTAAATGACGCATCTAAAGAAATACAAACTACTTCCATTCCTTCGGAACGATCTACAGAAATTGAAAAGGGATCAAACCAATCTTTGAATGTGGCTCATGTCAAAAGTCCGTCGTTTTCTGCCGAGGATACCGTTACCAAAAAATCAAATAACGAGAACTTAAATCAATCTACAAAACCTACGTCCGTGAAGGTTATAAGTATAAAATCAAAATCTACCAGTGGAAATAATTCTCAGCAACAGTCAAAATTCGCCAATGAACCATCTGGTCAATCAAAATCTCTTAATGATAATACTACTCAAAAATCAGATTCAAGTTCCGCTACCTATACTTTAAATGTTACAAATATTAGCTCAAGAAGAAGGGATAGACATTCAAGAAACTCTTCTGCACATAATAATAGGTCAGCTAGAGGGAACTCCTCCTCTAAAGATTCGAAAAAGCATGGTAATGTTGATGTACAAATTTCATCTTCAAAATCCAATGATACATCTAATCAAAAAGGAAGTTCCGCTACATCCATCACGGAAAATAAAAAATCGTCCACCAATGAATCAACTATTGTCCCATCCCCAATTCTTTCCAAGAAACCTAAAAAGAAAGACAAGAATACTTCTTCCCGAAAGGTTTTGTCTAATTCTGTGAATAACAATAATATCAAAAAAGATGCAAAAGCTAACGAAGATACGAAATCTGCTGAAAATAACGCTATTGGCCAAAAATATGTTGGAAACCCAAACGATAATTTATCAATTGATACCAAAGAATTTCAATCTGGTGCATCTTTTACCGGTGAAATTAATAATAGTAAAATGCCAGCGGATTTTAAGTTTGACTTTGAATCGTCACCTCTGTTCATTTCTTTACCTCCGAGTATTTCTGGTCCGAAAAATTACCAGAACGATGAATCGGGTCCCAATCTCTCTGCTTTTGAAAGCTCTTCTTTGGATTTTAAGACAACTACTTCCACTACCTTTGACCTGTTCTCCAAGGATTTCAACATCAACACTTCCTCCATTTTCAATTTACAAACTTCTTTCTCATCCGCATTTGGTTCTTCAAACAACAATCCCCCAGGTTCTCCAACTCTGAATAACGGAAATGCTAACTTATGGACCGATCCAAATCCTTCCGATTCTGATACCATGATCAATTCCAACGGTTCTAACGGGGTGAAGACTACAACTGCCTCAGTCGAAGATCTTGAACGGCAAGTAGCAAATGCTAGAAGAGAAGCTGAGGTGTTGGAGCTCCGTTTGAGAGCTGTAATTAAGAAAAATACTCATCACCTTCAGGATGCTTGGAAGTCATAAGGAAATTAATATTTCCGTAGCTTTTATTTCTCGTTTGAGTAAGCATTTTGCTTCTTTTCCGCTCTCTGTTTTTTTTTGAAGTTTACGTCGAGGCGGAGATTAAAAACGAAGCTTCAGGTTCGTTGCATGTGAAGTTGATTATTGCATTGATGATACGGAAATTGGATAAGCATAAAGTCTGATTTTATAGCTAATCAGTGATCTCTAAAAGATAATTGCAAAATTTTTTATTTTGTTGACGGAACCCTTAGCAGAAAGCCGAGAAAATTCACAGCTAATTAATTTTACATTTACCAGATTGTTTTGATGTTCCTTATTCTATAATTTTTATTTATAGTATTTTCTCATTGTATCCTGCCTTTTTTTGCTATTTATTTACTTATTTGAATTTGTTAATGTTCCTACTTCTGTTTTTAGCTCTTACAAAATTATTATTGAATTTTATCATCGTTTTTTATTTTGCATAACTTTAATTATTATTATTATTTTCTTTGTCCTAACATAAAAATTTTAGATTAATATACCAATTTTTTTATAATTTATTTGAACGTAATAATTCATTTAGTTTTTACTTTATAGTGATATTAAAAATGCTCAGCCCTTACAAAACTAATTATAAGTATGTAATTCAACTTGAGTGGCATAAAAATTTGACAATTTGATAGCATTTTCAAGAAAATTTACTTTTATTTATAATAAAAATAAATTAAGTGCTGCTTATTACCAATTATGTAATACATGGTTAAACTTTATATTAAAGAAGAATTTTAGTAAAAATGATGTTATAAGGTAGTATTATCAAATAGCTAAACTAATAGTAATTTTAATTTATAGGAATATTTAAATATTTATCAATCTGGCATTATATATAAAATATATATAAAATAATAGAATTTTTCTTATTAGCAGATTTTATAAATCTTTAATAAAATATACTTTGATTTTAACTGGATAATAATAAATACTAATTTATAAATTAAAACAAGATTAAAAAAACCAAGAGATTTATATAAAAAGTAGTAGTTTTATTAAAAAGTAAAATTTATGTATACATTAAACTAATTCTCAAAAGTCATCTTATTTAATTAGCAGATATATTTAATAAAAAATATATAAAATACTAAATTTATAATTTATAGTATAAATATAACATTCAAATAAGCCTTATGAAATAGTGATCCTATATAATTCAATAGCTACTATTGAAGAATATAGGTGAATTCTATAAGGTAATGGTAAGATACAGGAGTAATCTTATAGATAGGATAACAGATGTTTTTGTACTCTCACATATAATTAATAAATTCACAAATTGCACTACCTTGGTTAAAAAAAAAAAATTGGTACCAAAGTTTCTATAAAAAAATAAGTTTTTTTTAAATAAAATTTTAAATATAAAACTTTAATATTTGGAAACTTGATATTTAAAAAAAAAATAAAAATTATTTTTTTTTTAATAAAAATTTCAAATAAAACTTATAATATTTATATCAAAAAGATGAAATAAAAAAAGAATAAAGGAAAAGGAAAAAGAAAAAAAAAAATTATTAATGATATATACTGTATAATACTAATTTTATTAATAAACTTTAAAAATAAACTTTAGAAATTATATGTTAAAATTTAATAAGTTAAAATTAATTATGATTAAATTTTAATATAAAATTTAGCCAAAAATCATATAACTAAAATTTTTTATTTTAATTAATAATTAAATTTAAAAAAAAATTTAATTAATAATTAAAGTTCTGAACAGATCAGTTCAGTACAGTTTTTTTTCAATTTGGGTAGGAACTGAAACTGAATGAAAACTGAACTGGAACTGTTTAGTTCAGTTTAGTTCTATCCGATTTTAAAAAAAAATGCAAAAATTAAAATAACTTATCAACTAGTGATTGTATAAAGATGAGCAATAGCTTATTAGAATCAACTCTTCAGACACATCAAATGATGGCAAGCTCATTTCTCTAGCCTTAATATATCTTGAGATAATCAATGATTAGCATTTTTTAAGAAACTAGCCTATAATTGTATATATTGATTCTAGAGAAATAATCTTAGCATCATTCGATAGGTCTTAATGAGATGAATCTAATAAGCCTTTTTCATCTTTTTATGATTACTACATAATAAGATATCTCAATTTTCACATTTTTTTAAATTTTTAAATATCAAAAAATAAAAATTCTGATATAAAATATAACTCATTTTCTACTGATTGCATTAGAACGATCTTTAGCTCATTAGAAACATTTCAATGAGTCAAGTTCAATAACGGTAAGATCATGTTTCTAGTATTAATAGATACCTTTCTAATGCTAATTTTCTAAAACTGCTTAGCATGATTTATCTCGTGATATACTGATGCTAGAGACATGATCTTACTGTCATTGAACTTAACTTATTGATGAATTCAATGATAGGTTCAGTTCTACATATTTCTAGGTGTGATACATAAGAAGTTAGACATAAATATGTAAAAAATTGGCATTCTTTTTTAGTAGTTACTGTGTCATATGGATATTTTAACGTCTAACTTCTCATCTATCATATCTAGAGATATGTGACTACTACTATTCTACTACTATTGAATTCGTCTTAATGAGACGATTTTAATGAGCTGTATTTTATCTTTCTATGATCATTGGATGTTAAGTTAGATGCCAAAACATCTGTATAATATAGTAACTACTAAAAAAAAAATGCTAATTTTTTATATATTTACGTCTAACTTCTTATGTATCACACTTAAAAATATGTAGAAACTATTATTGGATTTATCTCAATGAGATGATTCTGATGAACTGTATTTCATCCTTTTGTAATCACTGAATGTGAAATATTTAATAAAATATTATTTTATATATAAAAATTATCATATATGCCAATTTCTGAAATTTGGCTTTACATCAAAAAAAACTAACTTTATCACATAAATACAAATTACCAGATGCATAAAATAATAGATCAATATCTGCTGATATGAATAATATTGATTGTCATATGATTTTTTATTTTTTTAATATAATATCAATAAAATTTAAAAAATCAGAATAAAATTATTGTAATATAATTTTAAATAACTTAATGTACATGTATGTTAAATGGATAAATTTATATTTATTTGAAAGAGGAAATAAAGGCCTATCTAATGAATCTAAAATCACATGAATTGAATCACTGTTTGTTGATGTTTGTTGAGTAAATGCGCTCAGTATAATTATTTTTAATTTTTAACTTTGATCTTTAATATCTTCACATCTAGTGATTCAATCTGAATAATCTTTAATTACTAAGATAAAGTACATTTACACCTTTTAAATGAATATAAAATTATTTGATTAGCATACATGGATACTAATGATGCAAACAATATTAAAAGGTTTTGTCCAAAAGTCAGACGAAACTAGGTTTAGTATAGCAGTTACTGCCAAACATAAAAGTAAAATCTAAACTATGGGCGTAATTCAATATGTCGAAATGATAAAATTGGCAAAAATGGGTGAAATGGCAAAACCTAAATATGGAAATAATTTATTTATGTACATAATAACTTAATTATAACAAAAATATTAATTTATGAATTATAAAATGCGTAAATTTATTAAGAATTTGTGTAGTATTTAAAAAAACTTTATACATCGTGATGTTCTTCATTTAAAAAGCGTGATACAAGATTACCTACATTATATTCCAAATTATCTGGTACTAAATCCCTATTCAGATTAGTTTGTACTACTTGATGACTTCTGTTAAAAATAGCATGGTCTAAATTAGCTATTGAACTAATATCAAGTGATGTAGACCTAATCGCATAATCAGATGATTCAGAATCTTCAGATGTATCATCATCAAAATCATATTCATCCAATTCATCTATAACAGTTGAAATTCAAGTACATTGCCGCAAATCATCAGCTGTAATTTCCTTTCCATGAAAAGCCATCTCTTTTTTAATATTTGTCATCCAAAATGAACACATCATTGACATTGATTCAATTCGATTAATATTTAAACGGGTACGATGATCACCATAAAACTATTTGAGAACTGAAAAATTCCTTTCGCATTCTACCTCGCTGGGTGTAATAGAAAATAACTTTATTGCAAGAGAAACTAAAGGCATTTTTCTGACTCTTCATATGTTAACCACCAAGCAAATGGTGTTTCAGATTTTGAATCATAATCTAGATTAAATGGAGGATTATTTCGTTTAAATTGTTTCAATTGAGTTAATAAATTATGAGACATATTTTCTCCATATTCATGTGCTTGCCAGTATTTAGCTGCAACATGACATGCAACTTGAAAACCTTTATCATTTAATCCATATCCTAAAATTATTTAAAATTAATTAGTAACTGAATTTATAATAAATTAAATTAGGATAAATTAAATTAGGATAAATTAAATTAATCATACCACGATATTCTGGATGTAAATAATATAAAAGTAAATATACTTCATGATCAAATTCTTGATAACGGCGATTGTAGATATCTATAATATCTGGTTTTAAAGTATTGCTTGAAGGAAGGCGATTAATAGTGGCAGCTAATTTCAGTATTTGAATATAGCAATCTGCTAAGGTTGCTGTTCTTGCTTCTAGTTTTAGTATACAATCCTTAATGGGGTCCATAATATGAGAAATAGTTTGACTCATAAAAAGAATTCATCATTTTTTAACAGATTTTTAACTTGAGTATTTGATATAATTTCTGGCTTTTTCTGCATAATCTATATAAATAGAAAACAGTTAATATAATATTTAAAATTATTTATAAATAAATAAAATAAGTACCCAATCAAAAACTGGATGTGCACGTAAAATAGAGTCAACAGAACCAAATAAAGATCCCCATCATGTTTTTACGTAAATATGTAACCTGCCTCCACTGATTTTCATATTTCTTAGCCCTTCCTCTAATTCCTTGTTGGCTGCATGTGATCTATTAAAAAATTCAATCACCTTATTTAATTCACTAATGAATGCGGCCACGCTTGAAATTTTAGTAAAATCAGATGCAATTAAATTAATTGCATGTGCAATACATCTCATATCTATTACATGTGGATAAGTATGTTCAATTATCTCCCTGGTTCGATGACAATTGCTTTCTGAATCAGTTACAAAAGCAGCAAATTTTTCTAAACCAACTTTTTCAATTATAGAAGATACTTGGTCAGCTAAAAAATCCTCAGTAGTAGAATTTTGCGAGAAATCCTTTAATCCTAAAAGAAATTCACGCCAATTTGGAGTTGTTACGATAAAATTATAAATTGAATTATGGGTTGGACTTGTCCATCCATCTATTGCTAAGTAAAATTACAAAAAAATAAGTTTGAAAGTATATAATATTATTAACAAAATATCAATTAAAAAGTAAATAAAAAAATAAAAATAAATATTTTTAAATAATAAATGTAAATAATTACTTACACAAAGTTAGATTTTCAGTTTGTTCAAAAATTCGGTTGATCTTTGTTTTGATCTTAACGGCTTCTTCATTTAGAATACAACCTGATAATGTTGCTTGGGATGGAGGAATATAACCTGGATTTAATCTCATAAAAAGATCAATAACAAATGGATTTTCGATTACAGAGAATGGTATTCCAGCTGCAACCCATGCTTTCAGTACAGCCTGATCCAAAGAATTCTATTCAGCAAGAGGAAGTGGCTCATCACTTTTAAAATGGTTCGTTATATTTGTTTGTGTGGAATCCATTTTTTTCCTCTTAGTTGCTTGAGTTCGTTGATAATTATTTTGTTTATCAATAATCTTCATAACCCAATATTCTCTGATATTCTCTGAACACTTTGCGCATTCATATCCCAAATGAATTTCTAATTTAGTTGGTTCTCCCTTTGACCATTCTCTAAAACAATAGTAACATCTCACCCTATAATGTCCTGCTGATCCTAGTCTTCCACTTTGAAAATAATCCCATATCTCTGTTCTTGATCACCCTCCTTGTGCTTTACAATTATTAGGCTTTACCTGTGGTGCTTGTGGTCTGAAAAGACTTTACTAAAAATGATCAATTTTTTGAAATGATTTTGTAATAATTTTAACATACTACAAAAATACATTTAATACATCAAAATGTTTTTGTTATACTTTTGTTATTATTTTGTAATTAT
>QZLH01001556.1:0-27869 GCA_003833135.1 Oehlia diaphana
TTAATAATTGTATATTTATCAACGCAAGCACAATAATGATATTATCGTGTGACATTATGATGTTTTATATAAACTTTTATCAGACTCGAAATAAGCTATAATAAACTCATAAATTAAGCTTTTATCATTTTTTTTCTTTATCCAATTTCATTTCTCTCCATTTCTGACTCTCTTTTTTACACAAAACCTTTCTATTAATATTTTAAAGATGCAAGATAACAAAGATAAACGACCTTCTAAGAAATTAAAGGTGAACTTTACTTATAAAAAGCCTACTGATGATGAGCTTCGTAATCTTATTGATAGTAGCCGATGTAAAAATACTGATTATTCGACTCAAATTGGATACGAGCTTTAGAAAAATTTAGAATAGATGTTAATTATCAAGGATTGATTGAGAAAGTTGATACAAAAGAAGAATTAGAGGATCAGCTTTGTAGATTTGTTCATGCAATGAGAAAAAAAGATGGTTCTGAATATCATGTTTCTTCAGTTAATAGTTGCATGTTTGCAATAAATCGACATTTGAATAATAAGTCTGTCCTTCCAAAACCTATCAACATTATGGATAAAGATCAATATTACAAATTATGGCAGATTTTGAATGGTAAAGTTAAGAGTCTTGTGAGTCAAGGTCGTGGGGAGCGTAATGGTGCTGATGGATTTACTGAAGATGATCTTCTTCAGATTCTTGATCATCCAGCAATGTCTGGCAATGATCCTGCGAGTTTATTATATAGGATCTTTTTTTTTAATGCTATTTTTTTAGGGTTAAGGGGAGGAGAACATTTCAATTTGCAGCTTCAAAATTTTATACGAAGAAAAGACAAATATGGTGGATTTGATGTTATCATTTACAAATCAAAAACTAATCAACGTGGTGCCAATAATATTGAATCTCAAGGTGATAAGTTATACATTCCCGAAATACCTAGTATCATTGAAATGTATGAAAATTATTTTACCAAACGTCCAACCCAAGCTGATCCACATTTTTATTTAAAGCCATGCAATATTAGTGAAGGTAAATATTAAAAATTATTTTTTTTTTTGACAAATTTAATGTCAAAATTTTTATTATTTTTTATTTCATATTCTACAGTTGAATTTAATGGACAATGGTATCATAAGCAACATGTGTCTGAAAAAGAAATCAAATCCTTTATGAAAAAAATTGTTACCTTAACCGGAATTAATGTGGATGATCGCAAAATTAGTAACCATTCAGGTCGGAAAATGCTAGTACAAATATTAAAGCGACGAGGATTTTCAAATTCTGAATGTATGGCAAGTACACGACATAAGTCTGAGCAAGGGCTTGCTAGATATGAGCGTCCAGAAACTGAAATTCAACGAAATAATGCATTTAACCTTGTTGAAGCATTTGGTTTTAATAAAAATAATATTCAATCAGGTAAGAATTTGAAATTTTTAATCATTAATAAATGACCTACATTCTAATTTTCTTCTATAGAAGAATCAATGGAACAATCAACTTTATCAACAGACAATTTCGTTGTTGCAAAATCATTGCTTAACGTTAATGGTAATATTCTAAATTTTTATTCTATTTTTTGATAATCAATTTAACAAAATTGAACTTTTTCTAGATAATCGTGAAGTTATTAATTTGACAAACAGTAATATTGAAGTTACAAGAAGGCCATTAAAAGATTTAAATGAAATTCAAGAAAATAAAAGTCAAAATTTGGAAGAATTAGTTTCAAAATTAACAGCTGATAAAGTTTTTATCAATTCTGTTATTATTTTCAATAATAATCCTAATAGCCATAATTAATAATTATAACACATATATTGTTTATAGCTTAAATAAAGTTTATTGTAATTATTAAACTTACGCATAAAAAATAATTAACTTACAAATAATCAACATCATACAGCGGAGCACGATAATTGAAATTATATAGTAAATAAACTAATTTATAATATTATTGCAGTATTTCTTTTGAATTGTGTAATATTATGAGCATTCTATAAATAAAAATGTATGATTATGTATTATTTCCAAGATTTAAGAAAATTAGTCCATATTTGTTTTTTGTAGAATACAAACTAATAAATTTTGAGTTTGACTTTAAAGAAGCATTTTGTTTATTTTACTAATATGTTGGAAGGGATTTAGTGGACTTAGCGAAAAAAAAAGTTTTTCAAAAAAAAGATATTCAAACCGTAGGATAGTTTGAGATAATAAATGTATAAAATGGTATAAAATGTAAAATTAGATAAATTAACAAATGATTCTTCTTTTCCAAACAATAAGAAATATATGATCCAATTATATCATTTTCATCATTGAAAAAATGATATCCAATAATAAGAGAGTTATTTGAAGAATCCAAATTATTTAATATAGGAACACATGTTTTTAAATTTAATGGTTTAATTATAGCTTACCGATTTGATGAATTAATATCATTTTTTAGAATTTTCAGTTTAACGTTAAGATCTGAATGATTAAAATCAAAATTTATATCACTAGGAAATGGAATAAAATAATTCCTAACAATTTATTGATTTCAATTTGCGAGAGTTTCCCCCTCTTTATTATTTATTTGGTTACCCTTAATTAAATAACAAAAACCGTTATTAACCCATAGTTTTTTTTTTGTTGTACAATGCCACATGCGAAGCAAAGAATATAGTCTTGATATGTTTATTTATTTAATTATGTTAATTTGGGTGTATCAAGAATGACATTTTTGCCGGACGGACATCTGAACATTGCATTGGAGTTAGATAGCAATAACTGCGTAGTTGCGTAGTGCAATTTCTATAGCCACACTTAGCCACAGTCAAATCACATGAATCACGTGTCCGAGCTTTTTTAAGAATTCAAGATCACGTGTTTGTCCGCAAGTGTGACGAGACATTTACATACAGTAATTTTGCATACTCAATATAATTTAAAACTTTTAAGAGTTATTAACTAATTATTTGAGATTATAAACATTTCATAAAAAAAAATTTGACGCTATCAAATTGTTAAAAAAAAACATATCGTATTTATCATGAACGCTTAAGTAGGAAGATACTGGTAAATAACATGATCAAAACACCCTAAACATTCTATTTGTACTAAAATCGAGACTAGAGTGGGAACTACATTTAAATTATATATAATTTTTAAATAATAAACTTATGAAAATAGTAGGGAGGAATAATTATATCGATATTATGAAAAAAATCTATTTTTAGATTTTCTTTGATTTTTAATATTTTGCTATTTTCGTTGTGATGTTAGAAACTCATAAATATTTAGATTCATTCGGATATTTCCATGTTACTAGCTTTCTACCAAATATAACAAAATTACATCCAGGGAAAGTATACCAAGTTAGTTATTAATGCATATTGAAAAGATAAAGTATCAAGATGATAAAGTTGGATCATAAATACTAGTGCCTAAAACACATTTATTCATATATATCGTAGTAGTAATTTATTTTTTTAAATAAAAAAAGGAATAGCGTAAAAGTTTGCTCTAAGTTTTATATAAGTGTCGATTAAAACCAAGCTAATAAGGAAACATAAATGTACAAGTCATAAATATGAATAACATTTTGATCATAATATCTTAATAATATCTTAATAAATCTTAATGCATAAAATTTGTGTATGTGATAAATTATTAAAAAATGATTTTTTAGTTGCTTGAGATTTTGCTTTGATAAACATCATCGGCAATACTTTCATTGTCGATATTTTCGATAAATATTTATTATTGTTATTACAACGTCGAGTTGTAAAAATTACCAATTTATCTAAAAAAATTTTGATAAATCATATTTCAATTCGCAAGGTACATTGTTTAAAGTAAATTTTGCATTATTGAAGATAGAAAATTGATTATTCTTATTCTTTTTTATGGGATTTTCATAAAAATTGTCAGTAACTTCTTCTAATTTATTTACTTTACTAGAAGAAAGTTTGACAGAATCGCTCGTTTCTTTACAATCAGAACAAATTTTTGGAGGGTTTCTTTTTTTTATTTTATTCTCGAACAGAAATTTTTGAACATATGGCGGCGTTCTGCACGTTTTTTGTCCATAATTTTTTGATGACATTGTAACGTAAGTAAAAAGAAGTAGGATTAAAGCTTATTATTTATAAATATATGGGTTGCTATAAAAAAATAGGGTTTTATATATCGGTATTTGAAGATCAGAAAACAGTAACCTTGGCGTTCATTTATTTGTTACTTAAATAAAGGGCTGATTTGTGTTGATAAAAACTTTATTTATAATTATTTCAACTAGTGACCACAAAGGACGAAATGTTCTATTCAAAGTTTTTATGATAACGATAATGACAATCTTTGATTTTAAATGCCAGGATATTTCAGAGTTTCTTTTACTATACCTAATATAGATAGCCTGTATCGCCCTTTTATTTATCATTTGGCCAGATCTTACACTGAAACTAGTAATAATATACACTAATCAATTCATCTGCTATTTTATATGTATTTGTGTCCATGCTGTTCACTTCCTGGTAAGTAAAAAAGCCGCGTAAAAAAAATATTCATTTATTGCATGTTACAAATGTGAATAAACAGATAAGTACGTGCAATAATATCAATCAAATATTAGCACAAATCAGAACTTACAGTATATTGCATTATCATTTGAATCTGTTCTTTTAACTAAAAATGTATTATGAACTATCCTATTTTGTTTCATTATTAATAGCTACTACTACTAATAGCTTGTAAAAGATAAAATGCAGAGTAACTATTTACATAAATGTTATTAAAATTATAAATCAATTTACATTCAGTCGAGAAAAGCGTAATGTTATTTATGGAAAGAATTTGCGCCAAGGATCTAACTATTGGTGTTAATTTGGTAGAAATCGGAGAAAATAAAGATTTATGATATAATCTGTGCATCGATTATTAAATGGAAAATGCAGAAACAAAATAAAATTTAAATTACGTTATTTCATCATTATACGATAAAAGAATATACAGTATTATCTTTTATCTGTATAATAATAAAAGTAGGTATTTTCATATTGTCCTTACTACGTCCATCATATGTCTTAAAATCGCGTTTCTTTCAAGCATTTTCATTTATCCTTAGCCATCTCAAAATATATGGAGATAAGAATGACAAAGAAACTTTATTATTAGAAATCATACATGTGCATGGGTAAATAGAAAGAAAGAAATCTAAATTTCAAAATTTTTTTTATTGGTCCACTTTTCTGATCACAATGGCACCATGATTAATAAAATATCTAAAATATCAAACTTAGTAATCAAAACGGTAACTTTGGTGGTCATTTGTGCTCTATTTACAATAAAAGTCTCCCCAAATTTATTTATGAATTTTAATGATTATCAAGTTACCAAGAAATTTTGTGCGAAGAATGTGTGGAACATCACGAAACCACAACCGTGACTTATAGATATGTTTGATTGATAATGTTGGTCTAAAGAGAAAAAAATCATTAGTTACCAATATGCAGGATGAAATCAATTATAAATGAGATCAAAATTATAGTAAACCTGTAATTCTCTAGAGTTCTTTGAGCGATATTCACCAATAACTTTTCAATCCCCTTTTGGATAATTAACCGAATCTTTCGTATTTCTTACACCGCAAATTACAAATATTAAACTAATCCTTTCGTAAACAATTTTTTTAATGGACAAGTTTTAACAATGATAATAGATTCGATTCTTCAAGTTTACCTGTTGAACTTTCAGATCATTATTTGTCGTTCCTATCATACGTATCTATTAGAAAAAAATTTAAGTTTCTTTAGTGATTATAAGTTATTGAATCATTTTTAAGGAGAACTGACGATTTTATGAAAAGAAATGATGAATAAAATTTAAAAAATCCTTTAATTGGTCGTAAAAGTTTGAATTTACCTTGATTGATTATGAATGTTGAACGATCATTAACTACGCTACTTTTTTGATTTTGATAAATTTTCTAAGGCAAACTTTGATATTTTTATGGCCCAATTACTGGAGAAATAGAGAGCGTATTTAGCCTACATTGAAGCTCTCTTTTTAAGATTTATAATTTCTTCTAATTATTTACTTTACCAAATTATGATTTATATTCAAATTTGTGTCATAATATATTGCCTCAAATATTATCTATTGATTATTAAGTAAGTGTTGTTTTTAGATTATTAGATTCTTATTTGCAATAATTTATAAGAAATTTATCTTCTTTTCCATTCCATTTTTTTTTATTAATCATTAGCAAACAATTGTCCTTGTTGGCTCATTCATTAGAATCTTGTAGCAGAATCACATGAACACACAAAAAGGTAGAGTATTTATGTTGTACAAATATGTAGTGTCACGTGCGGACAACAGATTCACACGTGACAATAATAAACATTTTATTGGTATCAACCTCACTACATCAAAATACTTGCATGGGTGGTTTAAAAAATAAAAATAACATTTTATTATAAAAACTCCGTGAAAATAATACATTTACGGAATAACATGAAATAAAAAAAAAAACACAGAATAAATTTTTTACAAGGTTCATATTCGATAGTATATATAAGGTAGAGTCATTTATTGCAAATCTTCCAATAAATTACATTAATAAATCGATTTTTAATTAGTAATCTATCACTTATAAATATACAAATGTAATAATGACTCATAACTAATTTATTTATTTAGTAACAAATAACACACTATTTAATCTTTAATAGACTTAAACTTATAAGTCTACCGTTGACCAATTCACTATAATTTAGCGATAATCATTAAACATAAATGTTAATACTCGGTAACTTTATACTCAGTATTAACGAAATTTTACGGGCTATAATAGGAATTTATTTCCAAATATTATATTTTAAATCGTGATTTGTGACGATTGAAGTTATTACTTAGAAGTTCGTCTGGTAATGATACGGAAAAAACCTTATTATAATTGATGAGTATCGTAAGTTGAAATTCTGTATAGAAGATTCATTGGCGTTGATTAATGAACAATATTTATGAAATAGTTAGATGATTACTATTATCCATTGAACATATGATTCGTAAGCAAAATAAAAAAATATATGCATTATTACGTTTCATTTATGAAAAGATATTGTTCAAACAAAGAAATTTCGAAAAAGTACCCTTTTAAATTGTACTTAATATGGATAATACCGCTATCATGAGTTGAAAGAGAAAGAGGAGAAGTTACAAATAGACCAATATGTTTCATGAAAGCCATTTATACAATAATATAACTATATTTGAGCTTTGGCGTTGTTCGTCAAGGTAAATTTTTAATGATCAGCAATAAAATATTCGGATCATTTACAAGTATAATAATAGTATTATATATAAAATTTATATTGTTAAAAGTATTGCTATTTAACTAAATATTAATACTATGTGATTAACTACAGTATTTATTGGTCCGTTATACGAAATATAAACATTCATGCAGGGTCTTGTGATAATAGTAGTGCATTTAAATAATGACCTAAAATTTTAAAAGTTTATTAGTACTTAATTAACTAAATAAGTTAGCTACTATTTCTTATCACTCCGATAAAAAAAAAAATGTTTTCTTTATATAAATTTTCGTTCATAAATAGTTTTGTTACATTTGCTTATATTACTGGGCCATGTTTATAGTGTCAGCACGAACTAAGTAAATTTGCTAAAGATACTGGAATTCCACCCATTTCCACAGTATACGATGTGGATTTCTATGTGGATTTTAAGTGGAAAAAATTTCCTGATGAGGCTTCTCACAATTATTCCTGAAAGATACTTCCACCTGCTTAATATAGAAATACTAATAAACATGCTCAAACATTTGCTAACTCCGACGAAAGGTCCTTTTGGTGCTACTATTCTGGATTCGAGTTAATGGATCAAAGAGTGAGAAAATACACTCTTTGTCATAAGTCTGGACACAATTCTCGTGCTTGTCAATTAAAGAGAAATTAGAAATATTCACATCATCTTAACCTGTGATTACATTTACATATTTAGCATAAAAATTGTTGATCAGTAGCCTTGCTTATTATGTAGCTAAATTTGTATACACTCTTATTTAGGTTAGTACGATTACTTTTGTATAACGTATAAAAAGAAACGTAAATTTTCTTTTACAGTCCTTGTCTTGATGTCCTAATTTACACTTTTATTTATCTTAGTATGAAATTATATAATAATTTTTATAATATTTTTTCGTCAAAATATAGTTTAAAAACAAACATTATAGCAGAGTAGTGAAATTTTCAAATTTAATTTTTACTAGTTATTATTGTTTTGTGAATCGCGTGAATAATTAATTCAGTTCATTCGCTCTTTACCGAATAACGCTTTGCTGTAAATTACACGTGGTTATGACTAAAAAAATTGTACGTCCAAAATTATAACCAATACAGAAGTGTGTTATTAACGCTTATTAATTTATTTTAGTTTAAAAAGATATGCTCAAGTTAAACAAAATAATATAATAATTTGTGGCTTAGACAGATTTTAAAGGGTAGTACGTTCAATTATGCACTTATTATTCGACGTAATTTTAATAATTAAAATAGTGACACAAGATAGGATTGTTCCTCCTATTCAAACCTTTTTTTCCTTAAAATAAAGATAAGATCTATTTGACCAATCATCGTTGAAAATTTTTTTTTTTTTAAATTACATTTGCGAATACCAGTTTTTATTGGGTAATCCGTTAATTTTTTTTATCCAAAATACTATTTCGATAACGGCAAAAAAAGGGTAAATTATTATGTTTCACTATAGTTTTCTTGGCTTGTTTATTTATTTAATATATAAATTCGGAAACGTTTGGAAGCAGACATATCGGATGGCCACTTAAGATTTCAACAATAATTAACTTAATTATTTGTACAATGACTTATTATTAATTTTATTGAAATAATTAAAATAAGCCTCAATGAACTTATGATTAATAAACTCGACAATAAATAATTAAAAATATATCAATTATTTAAAGTATTTGAATTTTTTTATCTGGTAATTTCAGCGTTTTTATGTCCTATTTATAATATAAAATTTTATCTTAACGATATAGAACATTGGTATATGAAATAACATGAACAACTATCACGAATATAAAAACAGAATTTAATATGCCGAAATAATTTTCTACAATGGATCTTTAATTTTGCCCGTCGGAGCTTTCTTATGCCTAATATTGAATGGTAAAAAGAATTCCAGAAAAACTGTATTCTAATCAATTGCACGTGATTTGGTAACTCTTCATTTCATGTGCTAATGATAAGCCACCCTAATTAAAAACTATTTTACTATAGAAAAGTAAAAAAAATAAAGAGTTATTAAAGGTCAATTTTAGCTTCTTTCAATGCTTATCTTCCAAAATATCTTTGTAAATAGAATTTTTTTTTTTTTTTTAAAAAAAAAAAAAAGAAAAATAGTAGGACAATGGGGACTAAATTAGATTTTTTAGTTTATTTCCGAACAACAAAAGAATTAATAAAATATAAATATTTTTAAAATAAAGAAATCATAAATATGCAAACGCGCTAGATTTTCATCATATAAGCGAATGCTCCTCTAACATAATAAAACCTTATTTAGTTTACTTAATATTTTTATAATAACATATTAACAAAAAGAATTTTTATTTATACTTATTATGTACGGAATAAAGTTTTAAATTTATAACCTTATGTCAAGATATTTTTGAAGATATTCTTGTAACATAATTATTATATTATTAAACTATGAATTGTATCATAATTTATGCGGATTAATTTACAAGAATTTTATCCAAAGAACTATTTTTATAAATTCTTTATTTTGATCTTTTTTTTTTTATTGTTCGATTTAAACTTTTTATATGGCCAATTAGAGTCGGACAAAAAATAAATTATTAGTAACTTATATAAATAAACAAGATTCATAGAATAAACAACGTCACTCTAATCGTATTATCATGATAACAAATCATTATAGTGCATATTCATTTTTTTTTTGTTTCAGAAATATGCATACGTGTTGTACTACATAGAATTAAAATTAGGATTATATACTTTTTATTTAGTCGTCACAATTTACTTATCATCTTGTTTATTATTATTAAATAACATGCTAAAACAATACGAAGTAGGACTCATTGTACTTTTAACGTAAAATGTATGAAGAATCGCGGCTTTCAGAGCCTTCCTTTATAATTTTTTCTTTTCGAAAGAAAAAAAAAAAGAAAATAAAAAAAGCAAATTTTACCAAAAAAGCAAATAAAAGAAAAAACAAATAAACTTGGAAGTCGTACGTTTGCCAGACCCGACCTCTGGGTCTCGGGATTTGTTATAAATGGTGCAAATAACAATAAAGCTGTACCATATGGAAATTGTCCAGTTTGTAAAAGACAACGAACTTTCGCCGCATGGTGTAAGAATTGCGATATTGCAAATTTGAAAGGAAAATTTTATAGTTGGACCAGCACGCTATGATTGATAAATTTATTAGGCATACTCAACTAAATGCAAATGATAGTACAGACTACCTTGAATGGATTGAATTTGATCAATTCGATCTGGTTGATGATACTAATAAACGAGGCGCTTTTAGCTCAATTTATTCTGCAATATGAATGGGAGGACCAACTTGGAATTTGGATGAAGAAACCGAAATATGGACTCGGAATGGTCCAATTAAGATCGTCCTAAAGCGATTAGATAATTCTCAGAACATAAATCAAGAGTTCGTAAATCAATTAAGTGTTATATGTAGGGATGGCAAAAAACATGTTTTAAAACAATTTTGGCGGTTTAAAACATGTTTTAAACATGTTTTAATACATTAAGCATTTTACCAGCCTTTACTACGTTATACATATTTGCAATAAAAATTTACTTTATCATATACTATATATTTAGAGTATACCTTGTTAGGAATTTTATTTTTTGTAATAGCTTAGTGATACTAGTGATCCTCTACTATTCGACTATTCGTTAAATAAAATGTGCGCTAACTCTTAAAAAAAAATTATATAATATATATTAATTTTAAATCTTCTTATATTTCATCAAATGATCTTTTAATCGATTAATTAAATCAATAACTACACTTTTGACGAGGTGTTTATGTAACTTTTTCAAAGTGCTTACCACGAGAATTACACATTAATCATGCCGCTCAATGTTTTAAAACAAATAAAAAACGTTTAAAACAATAAAAAAACTGATTTAAATTGTTTTAAAACATCTTGTTTTAAATCACGTGCCATCCCTAAATTTACCCCTTTATTCTCATATAAAAAGTCATATTCCATTTTTCATTGTTAAATTTCTCTCGGAATACAACTTCCTTTGGTTACATGAAATCATATAAATGTATTTAAACTAAACTCAAATTTAAAAAATAAAATGCAACAAGGGTAAAAAAGGCGCCGATGGCTTTTTCCATACCGATTTATTTTTTCCAAATTTTTACTGTATATTGTATTATTTCCACATGATGATAATAAGTTTCCAAAAACAATAAATATGAACTTTTTGAATAGAATGGTTGATAAAGTTTATTAAAGCACAAATATTCTAACATTCTGGAATGAGAAAGGGTTCACATCAATAGACATTTGTTGGGTATCTGATATTTAAAGAATCATGAGTAAAAAATTTTTTATTTATACGATGATTTATTATTTATTATAAAGGATTCGTTTTATAATAACATTTTTTTTTTCATTATATAAAAATTAAAATTATTGCTATCGCAAATAATGATTTATATGCATTTTTGACGGAAACAATTATATTTATTAATTGAACCCTTCTTTTTTCAGTCAATCATTTAGTTTCAATCGATAAAGAAATTAGCGAAGCGCCGCGAATTAATCTAATTGTGCTACTTTGTTAGACCAAATATTTTTACTTTTTTTTCAGGCTGGAAAATTTTTTGATTGATGTCAGTCTGCTATTGTAAGTTGATGGTATTAATATTAGTTATTACTGTGTCTATTTTTAGAGAAAATTGTTATAATGACCTTATTCAGTCTTAGTCTTTTTCAAAACTGTATATATTTTTACTTCAACGATTTTATAGTGCGTGACATGTGTGCTTTTGACGTTAAAACTTATTAATTAACCATTTATAAATTATTTTTATTTTTATTTTGAAATAAAAAATTCTTTAGGCTTTATCAAATGGAATAAGTATGCTACGGCAAAATTGGTATTTGGTATTTTTTTTAACTATCATATTAAATTATTTAATTAGTCACATGTAATAGATGTACTATTGATTTTGACTTCATACAAATTTGTAAAAAGCAACTATTTATTCATTTCCATCACGAACATCACGAAATGAACTACATACGTATATATAAAAATGTTACATAAAATTAATAAAAGTAGCTGTTACTATAATGAAATGAAAGAAAACTTAAAAAAATTGTTTGTACAGTGTCTATAATAAAAAAAACCCGAGAAAAAAAATACGAAAAAAGTGATATAACAAAAGAAATAACTCAAAAAAATTGTATTTGTAATAAAAATCGAGGAAACAAAATATAATAAAAGAATGATTAAACGAAAGAAAAATTGAACAATTTGTTTGCGTTTGTAATTAAGAGCGAAAAAAAGGAATAAACCGAAATAATTTAAGTTTTCATATTCGATACTTTATCGGAATTTATGTCACAATCATCGCAACTTGGTAAGTTTGATAAGTTTGATAAGTCAGAATCATCATTTTTGTTGTTTCACTTTCTTTAAAATTATTTGATAAGCTTATGTTGACTTTAAGGTCAGTAAAATTAATTTTATCAAGTTCCGAATTTACTTTATGAATATCCGGTCTTTCATCTTGTTCTTGTCTCCAACATTCTATTTAAATAATTTTAAAATTAGATCGTACAGTAATATTAAAAATTAATAACATTAGTTTAAACTTACTTTCGTAAAGCGCAACGAATTTATCATTTGTGTTTGGAATAGGTTTTTCTCTTTCACCACTAAGAATTTTTAATATAATAGATGTATTGTAATTGAAAGGTGATGAACAACTCGTTAATTCCCAGAATATTACTCCTAAACTATATTTATCTGATTTTTCGTTTAAATCGTAACCTTTAACATCAAGAATTTTAGGATCAACGTAAGGTATTACGCCACGTGATTTAGTAAGTGTGATAACTTTATTGTATTTTGATGTATTAATACGTTTTTTGGATGCTAAATAGAATGAATAATTTTAATGTGTTAATTATATAATATCATAAAATATTATAAAAATATTAATAATTAACTACACTTACAAGATCTCCATGTATGATTTATTATCATGTAACCATAAAATTGCACCTGTAATTTCTCTGGCAAACTTAAATTGGATTTCCCATTTAATTAAAGTTTTAGTGATATTTCTTAAATGTCTTTCTAATGTCCCTCCATCTGCATATTCAAGAACGAACGAATAATTTATTCTATCTGTTTCGTCTTAGAATTATAAAGAAAAAAAAATATAAATACTTAAAATATTTCAAAAGATCAAATGACTGTCATTTAGTTTTATACCTTTTAATTTCGTAACTCATAAAATCGAATTATATTTGGATGAGAGGCTATCATCATTAAATTAATCTAAATGAAAGATTCATTAATGTCAATAAAATAGTACGAATTCGGTATACTAAAGTTAATGCAGTAACATACTTCGTTAATGATTTCTTCCATAGAACTTAAACTTTCATTAAATTTTTTAATCGCAAATTTTGTTGTGTTCTTCCAATATGCGGCGTGAACCGCAGAAAATCCTCCAGAGCCGATCTTAGAAAAATTATTAAATTCTTGAGAATCATAGTAATAATTAATTATCTTATCATCCAAGAATACATCAATGCTATTCGGCTCACGTTCTTCGAGGCGCGGCTGTTATAAATTGAATGGCACAATGGAAATGATGATATTACATGTTTGTACCATTAATGATAAACTTAGTGCCCAAATCCCTTGACAACAAAGAAATTCTCTTCCTTCTCTTTATAAATTTTATTTGATATTTTTTAATTTTTTTGTACAAGCGGTATTCATATATAGTTTTTGGGAATATTAAAAAATTTTTCTCGTTCTTCGTTCAGTTTGGAATGCTAACTAATCGTCTAAAGGTGATAGGTGCGACATATATTTAGCCGGTGATATACATATATCTTTATACCAACTAGACCGGTCTATTGCTACTAGGTGCATCGATTGATTAGCATTCCAAAAATCGTATGACGTACATCGTTCGAGTGTTCTATGAGGTTTAGATTAAAAAATTCTTACCATGTCGTTCGAAAATAATGTTGTCTTTTAAAAAAAAGAAATAAGAAATAAGTTTATAATTAATTAATTAATTAATTAATCTTAATAACTACTTGTTAGGTGCTTTTAAATCAGAATATATTCCCAATCAACTAAACGTATAAAAAGCAAATAAATAAATAAATAAATAAAATATCATAAAGATCACATACTGTACATTCATAGAACGATTTACAATAATATTATTACTATCAAAAAGTAGGGAATATGAATTATGATAAGTTTTACAACTCACAATCGGAGAGGGAAGATTATTATAGGCTTAAAAGTAAAATGATTATCTCAAAGTCTTGGTTAGAATTTATGGATATTTAGGATATTTAAAAGATTTTTTTTTTTTTTGATAACTCTCAGAAATAGTTATACAGTGTGACCAGTGTAGTAAATATACATTACGTAACTAAGCGAAATATTAACTTTAAAAGATCAATCATTTCACAAATGATTATAAATGGTTAATGGAAATTATTAAAGTTGTCACATTAACTAAAATAATACATCAAAATAACTTATTACTAATTTACGTAAATACCTGTCAAAAGTGTAGTTATTGATTTAATTAATCGATTAAAAGATCATTTGATGAAATATAAGAAGATTTAAAATTAATATATATTATATAATTTTTTTTTAAGAGTTAGCGCACATTTTATTTAACGAATAGTCGAATAGTAGAGGATCACTAGTATCACTAAGCTATTACAAAAAATAAAATTCCAAACAAGGTCGGTCTGGCTATACTCTAAATATATAGTATATGATAAAGTAAATTTTTATTGCAAATATGTATAACGTAGTAAAGGCTGGTAAAATGCTTAATGTTTTTAAAACATGCTTTAAACCGCCAAAATTGTTTTAAAACATGTTTTTTGCCATCCCTAAGTAAATTTACTAAAGTTTTTAAACCATTTTTCAAATAAGCGAATTATATTACCACAATTTTAGTAAATTATGTATTAAACATTGAATAAAACGAAATTTATAATTTATTGTAGAATAAATTTAACTTTATTATGTTTATACAGAAATTCTTTTAAAATTTACAAAAAAAATTGTTTTAATTGGATTCCCTGCGCATTAAAGAACATATTCAATGGAACATTTATTTATATTAGGCATAATAAAAAAAAATTATCAAAAGATTTCATTAGAAACTTCTTGTTTCCGTTACAATTAAGTCAAAGCTTTGAAGGAATTTTTCCTAACATGTGAAATCCCGCGTGCTCTTATTGACAAGCTGTAATTTTATTTGAATTATTTATTTATTTATAAGTAAGAAGATATTTACTAGTAAGAAACTTCATCAAGAAAATTTTTAGTCGTCTATTTATGAAATCTAATAAACAAATTTTTCTAAAATTTAGTCACCATATTTTATAATTTTCTTAACACTTTTCCTTTTAATAAAGCATTAATAGGTTACATTGATCATTTGGATAAATGTGTTGTTGATTCTTTTAAAAAAATGTAAAGAGACTTAACATAATTTATTTTTTACCCTGACGTGTTAAAATGGCTTTATTTAAACTGAAAAAATAAGAAATTCCGTTATGAATTTTAAAGATTTAATTGGTTAAAATTCAACATCATCTGATTCAAAATAATTTGAAATGGTAATTTCCGTTTGAAATGGAATAAATACTTGTACATATTTTTTAAAAATAATGGAACATATAAATCAATAATATTTTTATCATGTTCATCTGTATGGACATTAGAAAATTTAGAGGCATACATTTTGATAGGAAAAACGTCACGGACGCTCATTGTATGCACAGCACATCAATACTGCCCATAAGTTTCTATACTCGGTAAACCTTCTCAACATTCTATTGCATGACTAGCACCAAGACACAATTCTTTCAATTCAATCAAACATTAATACCTTTTTTATATATTGTATAATAACAAGTAATATTAGCAGTTAGTTTCAGATTTGGATTTTTCATTCTTTGATGTTCCAATTGACATCCCTAATTATGCAAATTTTTTTATATCATTAATATTAATATTAAAAAATAAATTAGTTTTCATAAATCGATCTTGTTCAATGGAATCTATCAATCTATCAGGGAAAATTTTAAAAAATAATCGAGTTTGTCAACAACTCTCCAGCGTAATTAACAAAAATAACTCGCTGGGTATGCACATAAATATAGTAAGTCAAAAAAAAAATTTGGTTAAAACAGGTATGGAAAATTTTATTAAACGTTAGACATTACTAATAGCACAATAGCTAGACTTCTAGTTGATCCTGGGAATTTTTTTAGATCAAAAAAAAAAAATTATCAGTGAATAAAGACTTAGGAAATTATATTCCAGATAGGCGTTAATATTTCCGATATAAAAAAGAAATACTCCAGAAAAACATGAAGTATCGTACGGGCTTTTATTTATCCGCTTATGTGTAAATTGCTGCGTTAAGCCGTATAAGATTCACGTGATTTCTTGAAAAGCAACTCTTGAGTTTGCGGAACTTTACGTTTTTGAAATGGAGCATACGAGAGCCTGCAAATCTTCGCATTAATTCCATATTCCTCATCACTGTCAAAAGTTACTCCATCTTTGAAAGCTACTCTATCTTTGAAATCTTTAGGTGAGCGAAATGGTCGCTTAAGCAACAAATCCCGTGGCGAATCTTTTATTGCTGTACCTAGGATACCTTCTAGGGTATCTGGAGATGTGTAGTTTACGTTGACAGACAATAATTCAAAACCATATTGGGAGGCGAACAACTTACCAAAGTGTTGATAAAAATTGTCTCTACAAACAAGAAGAATATCATCAGGAATAGTAGAACGGAAGGAGTAAAGCAAGTCAGAATCAATCGTTCTTGTCGTGAATAATATAGTAATAATCCGTTGCTTCCTAATCTTTTCAGAATCACATCTCTCTAAGGCAGCTAAATTTTTTTTATGCTCATGTATGATTTCATTCAAGTGCATCGGACTCTGGAATTTTTTTCCCCATATCCACTTGAATTATAAGCAAAAAAGATATCCACTATCATCATCATCCACACTATCATTATCTGCACTTACATATCGAACAAATGAATTGCCAAATTCTGCTAAAGCAGCATTTTTAAATATAATGGCTTCCTTCCAGTTGTAAGATTTTTTGGCATTTTTACAGTATAAATCTTTGTATTTAATCAGAAACTTGTGTTCTAGGTACGCAATACCTCTTAGATTTCTAAGTTTGAATTCTAGTGACAAAGTTTTATCATTACCAAATGCACCAGATAAATTTCATCAAGTTTCGAAGTCGTCTTTTCTGATGCAAGAAGATTAACTTTAAACATCTCAAAATGTGTAACGAAGGATTCCCAACTTTGCCCACCATATTACGGCCTGGATTTGGCTTGAGCGTTTTTGAAAGAATAATATCAGCGAGATTAAGTGTAGTGTTGTATATAAAAATGAAATATACTGGCATAGATACTGAAAGTTCTCCATTATCATCTTCCAGGACAATGTATTGATCTCTTTCTAGTTCCCCATAAGTTAGTGACTTTTCATCATCTTTCAACACTTTTTGACAGGATTATTTTTCATACAATTTTTAAGCAAAGCAAGTGCAAGATCTTTATGTTCTTTAACAAATGCTGTAATAGCGTAGTGAGCAATAAAGAAAAATGTGATCAACACATAAGTGACTGAAAGGATTAATAATTGACGATTATATTTTATTTTATATTAACATGCCTTTCATCTAACCTGTATGCAATGCTGAAGAAGAAACCGGATGGCTTCCAGTTACGATTCTTAAAATAGTCTATTTTCAAAAGATCATCAAGAAAATATTCGATTGCACGTGGGAGACCACAGGCATCCTCTAGAATTTTAACAAGTGTTCGATCAAGAGTCCACTGGTAATTTATATCATTTTGCTTAACTGCGAAATCATTTACAATTTCTATACAAGCATCCATTGAGAGAAGAGGACAAATAATATAGTTGAAATTATAGCCTGTTAGTTCCTTTAACTTGACAACCTCCCGTAATGTTGTTCCAGATAAAAATGTTTGGATAAAAGTTTTATTATTCATCGTATATTGGGCCAACACATGTAATAACCGCTTGGTAAATTCCTTAGTTTCTTCACTCCAATATTTTTCATACTTGAACATTAATTGAATTTCATCAATATGGGGAAGATAAATAGAGTTTGACCATCCTTTAACTGACGAGATTCACAAATGCTCTGAATTACATTGTTAAGTTAATGGTTGACTCAAATTTCGCAAGAGATTCAATTGTACCATTAAAATTTAAAAGTCCATAAAAAATTTGACGGAAATCATTAAAATCCATTTTTATATGATTCATCAACAAAGAATTTAAAAGCAAATACGTAAAGCAATTACAGAATCAACATTCAAATTGCTATCAAAGTTATCCAGCTTCATACTTCATCCAAAATCAAGGTAAATTGATAAAAAATCAGGATCGAAAACAGACTGAGAGGATGTATCTTTTAAAATATCTTCTGGATTATTTTTTAATTGGTTAAACAATTCAACTTCATAGCGAGTTTTACCTAGTTTACAATTAATATTAATTTGATGAATTTCAAGCATTAAATGTTGCAATACTTTACAGATAAAAATGACCTACCAATGCCAGGAGCTCCACTACAGACAAGAAAATCAAGGGTTGATTTTGCAACAGACTCTTTCGTAAAAAAGGATTGTTCAAAATTATTGGAGATTGACTTTATTGCTGATTCCATATTTCGTTCCTTTAGAGGCATATTACTAGAGAACGGGAGTTTTGTCACTTGATTTACTTGATTTAATAACGTATTTTAATATCTTTCCCATGAGCTCATTTATACTTAAAGGTTTTATGATAAATTTTTGGATGATGTTTGATGATAAAAAGCAGGAAAGAAAAAAAAACAAAATCATTATTTTTGTATTAAAAAAAAAGTATCTAACCAAACTCGATATTTGCAAATTTTTTGTTCGAGAGGTAAAACATTGGGATACACTTACTAGTGGTGGGCACTTGCACGATGATGTGAATGGCCTCCTATCGATTACTTTGTATTTAATAAAATATCGGCTAAGAAAGTGTTGAGATTCCATATACTCGCCTCCAAGATAATTTTTAATGTCATCTTTGGTAGAAAATCCTTCAAGTTTATTTTCATTATTTTCAATCTTTTTACTATCAACCTTCCAAAGTTCCAGACTGTCAGAATTGTTAATATTAAGTGATTTAAGTTTATAACTTTTTCTATCAAAGACAAGAGACTTGATATGCGAAACTTTAATATCATCATAGTTGACTTCATAGTTTTCAGTTGTTGCGCCAATATTAACTGAGAAAGAATTATTAAATTCCTCGCCTAGAAGTAAACAATTTAAGGAAAAATACATATTGAATATTTTTCCGTAAGGAGATAAACGTATTTTTTTAGAGAAAGAAGTTTTGAGAAAACTTAAGAAAACTAGAAAAAAAATTTGAGGATATAAATATACTTTTAAAAACCTTTTTTTGATACAATGTGACTAATAATAATATACAAGGCTTCACCGCAATGCAGTATAATTTTTATAATTATGACATGTATTTAACAGTAAGAACATTTCTTGTTTTCTTTTTTTCAAATTCTTTATCTCAAAGAATAAAAACAAACAAAAATAAAACAAAAATTAAATTCCAACCTATAACCATTTGTATTGAATCCTAATTTTTTGTTCACCCATTTCGTTGATATTTCCATCCCTCTATATTATCCAGTAAATGTTGAATTCACTGTTTTTGTTTTCTCCTTTATCTTCGTCTTTAAGAATTCATTCTTGTTAATAGTATAGTATATATTATCGGCACTATTTCAGAAATTTTTGATAAACTTTGTAATCATCATTATAATCATGTATTTTTCCTATAAAAATTTCCTAATTCAGTAAAATTCCGAAAAATCAGGAATTTTTTTTTAGTAAAAATACATGACTATATCGTCATTTCCGTCGAATGTTTTAACATCTTATTTGCGATTTTAATCGTTTTTTCTTCAAAATCATTATTATCAAAGATTTGGCATACTATCTTGACTAAGCATTACTCTTTCATTATCTTTTTGAACATTGCTTCCCACTTGTTTGGGTTATTTAACAGTTCATTTGTACTAGGATTTTGAAATATTCCATGTATTTTATCTTTAATAATCATCATCATTATTGCCAAATAAATACGTTTTAACCTGTTTGATAAAACGAAAAATATATTACACATTTTACACTATGAAGTATGTAATCATTGATATTCTGTGATTACTTTAAATGATTTTTTTTTGTTTTATATCTTATATATTCAAATTATTCATCATCATAATGCAATGGTCCATCTTTACATATTGCTGAATAAATTGTAGCAAAGTTATACTAAATTGATTACGTTTGCACCCATTCAAATATCTTATTTTTTAATTGTATTCTTTAATGAAATTATTTATTGTTGCTTGCCCAATTTGCGAAATTTCTTCTAAAATAATCCATTAGACATGATTCACACCACTTATGTCCAACATCTAAATACTTTTTACCACATTCTTCACAATTTACATCTTAAAGAAATATAATGTATTCATTTGTGTTTGTATCCAATGCATTTAATATTATTACTATTGTTATAATATATACATCATCATCGTCATTGTCATCATCATCATCATCATCATCATTATAATATGCTTTAACCTATCAAAGGTGAAAATATTAATTTTGTGATTTCCATCTATTATCTTAATTTTGTATATATATAAAAAAGCACATACCTCGATATTAGCCATATAATATTCTTGTATTTTCTATAACATTAGGTAATTTATTTTAAATTATATCCAATTAAAAAGTATATAATATTTTAAATTAGGCCACCAGAAATAATTTATTATGAATTTATAGATAATCTCTTATTTATGTATAATATTTTGTGAATTATTAAAACATTTTAAAGCAACTTTTTCATTATGATTTCTTGTTAATTCTTTTTTATCAAAATAATTACAATGTAATAGGCCATCGTGAATATATTTTAGTAACACCATCATTTCCTAATTCTTTAATAGTAGTGAATTGATTATATGGTATCCATTCACATATGTCATTAAACGACTTAAAATTTGATTGTATTTCTTAAATTAAATTATCTATCTTTTCTTATATAATCATTTATTCGACATAAGTTACACCATTTTATCCAATTTTTATAATTTTACCACATTTTTCACAATAATACACATCTTGAAGAACTGATATTCCATATACTGTATATACTTTTCAGTTAAATATGCTTCGACCTATTAAAAAAGAAAAAATTATTATTGTATCGAAAAAATTTTTAATTTACTTAAGTTTTTACCTCATTTAAAAATTCATTCATATGATCTTGTGAATTGTATAGAAATTTAAAATAACTTTTTCATTTAGTGTCCTTTTATATTCATTATAATCATAATGCAATGGACCATCTTTCCATACTGCTGCTAATTCTTTAATATCATTAATCTAATTATATGGTATCCATTCAAATATTATATTTTTCAATATTATCTTTTGGTCCATTAATTTTTAATTGAATTTCTTGAATGAAATCATCAATTTCTTTATTATTACTACTAGTCTAGTTTGTAAAATTACTTTTTAAATAATTTATCAATTATGATTTACACTATTTATGTTGCATATCTATGTACTGTTTACAACATTTTTCACAATATCCAGCTTGAGATATTCCATTATTACTGGTAAAATGGGTTGTCAAATAATTAATAATACATATACACCATTTAACACTTGTACGCAATGCATTTAAATATTGATTTTTGCAATTTTTACATTGCCAATACATGTTATTTGATATAATATTTTATTATTCTTACAGGTGTAAATTACTTCTGCTGAATTTTGGGCGTATAATTATTGACATACTGAGGATAAAAAACCTTCCTTTTTTGGGGTCATAAAAATTATCCATTCAACTGGTAATATAGTAAATATACTTGGAGACCAAAATGCCTGTGCAATATGTTTAACTTTAATTGTAGTATATCTAAATTAAGTAACCATTGTCAAATGGTACATTCATCTTTAATATGTCGTATGTCCGCCTGACTAATTTTTCTGATTAATTCAAGTTTGTAACAAAGGTCTCGTGTATTTGAAACGTATAAAATGGATTTAAGTATTATTCTTTTATTATTTTTCGTAAACTTAATGTAAAAAATAATTAATGTCAAATATTTAATATTATTATTCCTGTATAACTTTTTTTAATGACTTGCTGATGTGTTGCTTGTGGTCCAATACTATTAGAAGTCTAAGTCATTATAATTAATTATTCCTTATCAGTACATTACTCCACTTTTTTTATTAACTCTTTTGCATTAAACCTGATTCATTTTTTTAGGGTCTATATTGACCTGTAAGGATTGTTATTGTATTTCAGTATTTTGTTTGATCTGTTATACAATTAATTTTCATCCCTTTTAAATCATTTTTTGAAGTCAAATGTTTTCGTAATTTATATGGTGATATGAGGACCCGAGTAATAAAACTTTTTTATAGTATTTATAGCCCGGGTCCTGGTAATAATGGCCTTAATGGGTAAAGATTATCCTTAAGTCGAACAATGATGCCTTTTTTTTTGTTTAAGATTTCCACATGGCTAAGTAATTTCTGTAGATCAACAAGTATATTTTTCCTCCGCAAAAATTTTTTTTTTAAAAAATAAAAAAAAAAAATGAATTATTCAAATGTCCTCCGAAATTTTTCAAAAATAGCCTGCCCATTTATTAACAATAAATTTATAGTTCCATCTTCCTCTCATGTTAGTAAAATCCTAATTAATCCGGCCACAGAAGAATCGCTTATTCAAGTTGTAGAAGGAATATCAAGTGATGTTGATTTAGCTGTTAAAGCTGCAACGGATGCTTTACACTCAACATCATGGATATCATTAAGTGGAGCTGATAGAAGAAATATTTTACTAAAAATAGCTGATGGTATCGATAAAAATTCAGAAGAATTGGCTTTGATTGAATCTTTGAACGCTGGCAAACCTTTAAAAGATGCTAAACTTGAAGTCTCCGAATCTGCAGAATGTTTTAGGTATCAATCATTAAAAGATTGTTATTATCAAATTTAAAATTTTATTAAAAAAAATATTTTTTTTTATATATTATAACATTCTAATTAATAATTTCATAAATTTTCAATAGATTTTTTGCAGGTTATGCGGATAAATTAGCTGGTCACACCCTTTGTGTAGATAATAAATATAGATTATATACCATTAGAGAACCTGTTGGGGTATGTGGATTGATAACAAGTTTTAATTATCCTTTATTATTAGCATCATGGAAATTAGCACCAAGTTTAGCTTGTGGGAATGCAATTATACTTAAACCAGCACCACAAACTCCATTAACTACTTTAATGTTAGCAAACATAATTTCTTCTGAAACAACATTACCACCAGGTATAATTAATGTAATACCAGGAGATGAAATAGTTGGAAAGAGTATCACAAATCATGAAGGAATAGATAAATGTAGTTTTACAGGATCAGAACAAGTTGGAAGAAAAGTCCTTTCTGCTTCTTCATCAAGTAACTTGAAAAAAGTTACACTTGAATTAGGAGGTAAAAATCCAATGATTGTTTTTTCTGATGCTAATATAGATAAAGCTGTTGAAGATGTTTATTGGGCTACCTTTTTAAATTCTGGACAAAATTGTAGTGCTGGTTCAAGATTATTTTTGGAAAAAGATATTCATGATGAATTCATAGATAAATTACGTAAAAGAATTGAAAAGACTAAAATGGGTAATCCATTAGATGAAACCGTTGATCTTGGTCCTTTAATTGATCACACACAATTTCAAAATATACAAAAAGTAATTAATGATAAAATTATTGGAGGTAAATTATTAATTGGTGGGAAAAGATTTGGTGATATTGGATTTTTTATTGAACCTACTGTATTTTATAATCTTGATGATTCTGAATATCTCTCTCAAGAAGAAATATTTGGTCCTGTATTAAGTATATTAAAACCTTTTAATACGATTGAGGAAGTTATTAAAAGAGCAAATAATACCAAATTTGGTCTAGCTGCCGGTATTTGGACATGTAATTATTTAAAAGCTGAAAAGGTTGTAAGGGAAATTAAAGTTGGTACCACTTGGGTAAATTGTTATAATTTAGCTCCTCCTTGCTTACCTTTTGGTGGTAATAAATTAAGTGGTTTTGGCAAAGAATTAGGAGAAGAATCCATTAATGAGTTTAGCTTCATAAAATCTGTCACTTTTTCTTTGTAATATATCCATATTATTGAATAAAATATATAAAATATGATTTTTTGTGATCAATATTACGAACTATTTATCATCTGTGATGGACGATAACTCTATAAGGATCAAATTGACCCTAATTTTGGTAAGGATATCAGTTTGTCCCTACTGTCACATCCAAAACATAGGAGCCAGGCACATAAACTAACCTCCTTCAAGAAAGCCAGTGTTTTTTCTTTCAACTTTCTTTACTGTAAACCTGTGTAATCAAAACTATACTAAGCAAAAAATGCATAATAAATAGATAATGGTCTATTGGCTATCTTTCTTTGATTACAAGCAAATCTGTTGTAAAATATTTGTGAATCCACCTTTAGCTAAATATTCTCTGATAAAATTGTTTTCACTTGACATTTTTGTATAAATAATTAATATTGTTATTTCAGTTGAAAAATCAGTTTTTATATTTTTTTTGAACACAATGCTCCATAATTAAACATTCAATTTAATATTTCAAAAATTCTTTTTGTTTCTTTATTATTAAGATTTAAATTAGTCATAAATTTTTATTTAAGTTGGTTTATTATTCTGATTTTCATCTTTTGTAAAAGATTTATCAGCAAGAATAGTTTATTGTCTAAACTCATGTCATTTTTAATTATTTTGAATATTAAATCTTGTTAGCCATTAATTGCAGCAATAACCAATTCTTCTTGAATGTTCGCCCATAAATAATAAAATTTCTAAGGTTTCATTCCAAATGATCCAATTAACATTAATGGAGCACCTGTAAGCAGATTACAATTTCCATTAATAAATGCATTTGCTCTTACAACTCATTAATACAGGGTTTAACTCTACCTGATATTCCATATCAAAAAAAATTCCTAAAAAAGAAAAAAAAAATGAACAGTTAGCAATATTCATTAAAATAAACAAAAGAAAAAAAATTTTTTGATATATCAATTGATTTAAATACTTAAATGTTTGAAAAAGGACAAAATAAAATCACTGAGTAGGAAAGCATTTGCTGTTAAAATAAGTCAGTAATTAAAGAATATGAAAAATTAGAAGCTACTAAAATACTTGAGCCATTACCCCTTTCTAGATCACTACAGGTTCATAATTAAACATTGTTAAATTTAAACAAATGTAAATAATAATAAAATCAATTATAAACAAGTCTAATAGAATAAAATCAATCCTATGTAAAAATAATATATATACTAATATTGTTTACATACAAATAAGTATGAACACAATAATATATTAATCAAACTCAAATATAAATAAATCAATTGTAGACTATAAATAGTATTAATTAAAATATTATTAATATTATCTTATAATTTAATGATTAGAAATGAACAATTTATGGCTCATTAGATTCATTTCACTGAGACGAATCTAATGGTTATTAAATCATAAAAATTGGATTAATATTGTTGTAATAATTAAATATTTGTTTTCATTCCTTTTCATTTTTTTTTTGCAAAAAAATTGGTACATTTCTTAGAATGACAAATTATTCGATCTTTTTTGTTTGGAAAATATATTTATATCCTTTCTTCTTCTCCTATATGGTTTACAATAAATTCTGAAATTACTTTTATATAAATTTTAATATCAGTTCTGACAATAAATAGAGTTACCAAAGAAGTAAGCAAATGCATAATAATAATATTTTGTGGCTTAGTCACTTAGGTTCGCAATAGTATACTTTTAATGTGATAGTTATTGATGATCACTTTCCAAATAAATGTACTTTTTCGCTTAATTTGGAATTTGTTGTGTGATCTTCAAGTATTTTTTCAGAAATTTGGAAATGTGCAACGCGAATTTTTGAGTTCAAATTTATATACATATTAAATATATATTAATATGCATATTGCATATGCATATGAATTGCAATAGCATATGCATATACATATGCATATTCGATAGCGATTTCAAATAGTAATACATTTTTTAATTTAAAATATTTACTATATGCAAATAGAACCCCGAGCAATATATCAATAGGTAACAAGAGATCAGCACAAATTTACTAATAGCTCTACGCATCTCTTCAGGGCTAGCACTATGTAATGCTGGTCGGAATTATCCAAAAAAGGAAACGATCTACACTTTTTTGGGCTCATTCTACGCAAACTCCGTATTGTTACCTTTTCATGTATTGTTCGGGGTCCTATGCAAATATTGCTTCTTTTAACATCATTAGAATAAAATCATAAATTGGGCACTTCTGTGACAATCTTATTGCTTGTTAAGTTTAATCATCAAATAATAAACTTTTGTAAAAAAAAATTTTGTTGATCATCTTTTTTCTTTGATCATTGTCAGAGATAAATAGAAAAAAAAAAAAATTAAAAAATTAAAAAATAATTAAATTTAGTTAACCTTCAATTAAATAATAAAGTTTTACTAAAATTTATTAAATAAAAATAATATTGTTTTAATTATTTTATCCATTTTATCCATTACAATATAATATATTTTTTTATAATAAAAAATTAAACCAATAATACCAGTACGTTATCAAAAACATTTGAATTATAATACTAAAGCTCCGTGGTTCCAATTTTCAATTCTTTTTTAATTAGTCAGAATTGTTTTCATGCTATAACTTGCCAGAATGTACTTTATCTTAGTAATTGATGATATCATCAATCAAAGATAAAAATTAAAAAAAAATATATTGAACGCATTTACTCAGCAACCAGTGATATGATTCATTTGTTTTTAGATTCATTAGATAGGTCTTAATTTTCTCATTTGGATGAATATAAATTCATCTATTTATCTTACATAGACATTAAGTTATTTGCAATTTTGTTCAAAGAATTTTATTTCCAATTATTTAAAATTTAGTAATGGTGTATTAAAAAAAAAATATGTTTATATCAGCTGGCTGATGTAGATTATTATTTTATGCAACTGGTAATTTGTATTTACATGGTAAAGTTGAATCAAAAGCATAATTCCAAAATTGGCGCATATGAACAAATGGTATGCTTGGGGACTTCATCCCTTAGCAAGTTTTATATTCTAGTATTTTCATTAAAAAATTAAAAATGTGTAGATGATCATGCAGATCTTGTGATAATCAATTAAAAAAGAAAATTTTTGAAAAAAATTTTAAATTTTTTCTTTTTTTTTATAAAACATCAAAATTTTTTTTACATTTTTTTTTTTTATTTGTAAGATTAAATATTTGGATATTACATAATTACAAATTAAATTTATA
>QZLH01001557.1:2985-14281 GCA_003833135.1 Oehlia diaphana
ATAAATATAAATAACTAATTATAAATAAATCCTGTGTAACTATAATACTATTTCCTCCAATTATTCCGGTTAAATATTCTTTTATCGGTTAAATAATTATCCTTATTCCGTTCGGTTCTTAATTCATCCGGTCACGTGATTATCCCAATCTCAAGGGTTACACCGTGGTCCTAAGTCTTGTCCAGGCTGTATTTCTTAGTTTCAAGAACACTTTTTCAAACTAAATTTTTGGCCTCACCAACTGTAACGTAAGATAGCTGTTCCATACAAGTGTTCTTCTGGGTGTTCTGAAAGGTAGAAAAGTAGTTGCGTCTTAGTTTCTACGCCTTTAATATCTAACTGGTCAAGTGGTTCTCAAGCTGGACCATTACTTTTAGAAGAAGCTGATGACCAAAGTTTTGGCTTACTAGTTGGTGATTTGTTTAACGGGAGGTCTGCTTTCTTTATTAAGTTGTCGAGTTGAGGTGTATGTTTGGTGTTTATTACTCAGGTTTTTCTCATTGCACTTCGAGTTTTCCTGAGGTTTATGACTTTTTTCTGCTTTTTGTTTTTTCTTGGTCACTTTTTTTAGTGTAATCTTATTTCTTTTGGGGGATGGGGAGGTACTGAAAAATTTGATCAATAAGGAGGTTTGGTGTTACTTACCTTTTTAAAAAAATTGTCGATCACTCGGGTGATAAGGGGGTGACAGGTTGGGTTCCGCAGTTTTTGTAGATCGCCGATTAAATGGGTCACATGTTGGACTATCATTGGATTGACTTATCGAGGTAGATCTTAGGTTGAAGGATCGTTCGAAATGAGGTGGGTGTCCTCCATTTAGGGATCGTTCGTAATGAGATGGGTGTCCCTTTGGGAATTGCATGACACTAAAAAGTTCTCCTATCGGCTGGACTGCACTACACTAAAAAGTTCCCTTCGTACTTTGGTGAAATTGGTCTGTTATCCATGAAATGTAGTCAAATAGGATAAGCGTTAACTTTTTTAATTTTTGATAGTACTAATGGTAGTTCGGTTTAAAGTTCAGGCCGTGTCTAGGACAGGAAAAGAATTCAGTCGAGCTACGTATAGTATAGTCGATTCTACCTATTTTGAGATATATTTAGGGGGGTAGCCTTAGATATTTGCGGGAGACGGTTGGGTTTTTAATCTTAGCTTTTTCTTGCTTGTATTTTTTTGGAAGATTATTTGTTCTTGTATTCTATTAGTCTTGCACTTGTTGCGGAACTTGTAGTTACACCTAGTGTGTCTCTATAAGTATCTTGTATCATTAATTAATAAAGTATAAGCGCATGCCATGTTTGCCTTAATTTTGTCCAGGGAGTGATCAACGTGCACTCTCTCCCGTTGGGCTTCTTGCCCATTTTTTCCTATGAAGTATGAGAAGAAAAGTATGAAGACTTTTTGTCTTTTGGTTCAACCCTTAAGGCTTTTCAACATTTTTGAAATCACTACCGTGATCCTAGGTCTCGTCTGGGCTGTATTTCTTAGTTTCAAGAACACTTTTTTAAACTAAGTTTTTGGCTTCACCAACTGTAACGTAAGATAGCCGTTCCATACGAGTGTTCTCCTAGGTGTTCTAAAAGGTGGAAAAGTAGTTGCGTCTTGGTTTTTACGACTTTAATATCTAACTGGCCAAGTAGTTCACAAGACGGACCGTTACTCTTGGAAGAAGCTGACGATGTAACCCTTGAGATCGGGATAACCACGTGACCAGATGAATTAAGAACCGAACGGAATAAGGATAATTATTTAACCGATAAAAGAATATTTAACTGAAATAATTGGAGAAAATAATATTATGGTTACACAGGATTTATTTATAATTAGTTATTTATATTTATAGCTTAGTTATTTATAGTTTAGTTATTTATAGTTTAGTTATTTATAGCTTAGTTATTATTAGTTTATTTATAAATAGTTCATTATTGTAGAACATTGTAGAACATTGTAGAATAATTTATAGTATCACAATAATTTAGTATTATAATAGTTTTAGTGAAACATTAAAATGTATAAAAAGGTTGAGTTTTGACTTTTATCAAGCAGCCTTTTGGCTCAAAAATAATAAAATATTGAATGAAATTAATATTAATAAAGAGTTATCATAGTGGTTTCACTATGAAAAACGATTAATAATTAATGATTTCAGTTATTAAAATAATAGAAATAATGCAAGTCCAGAAAATATCATAAAAGAAACTATCCAAGTTTGAAAATAATGTTTTAGGAACCTAAGTTATGGGAGAACTATTGCAGTTTGTAAGAAGAAATAAAGAAATAAGAGAAATAATGAAATCTAAACCAAGCATATATAAGAGAAAATATATCAAATCTAAACCAAGCGTATAAAAAGAATATAATAAAAAAGAGAGAGGATGAGTTTCACTTGCTGTCCACGGGTGGCAGTCGGGGACGACAACGACCAAAGTTTTGGCTTACTAGTTGGTGGTCTGTTTAACGGGAGGTCTGCTTTCTTTATTAAGTTGTCGAGTTGAGGTGTATATTTGGTGTTTATTACTCGTTTTTCTCATTGAACTTCGAGTTTTCCTGAGGTTTATGACTTTTTTCTGTTTTTTGTTTTTTCTCAGTCACTTTTTTCGGTGTAACCTTATTTCTTTTGGGGAATGGAGGGGTACTGGAAAATTTGATCAACATGGAGGTTTGGTGTTACTTACTTTTTTAAAATCATTGATCACTCGGGTGATAAGGGGGTGACAGGTTGGGTTCTGCTGTTTTTGTAGATCACTGATCAAGTGGGTCACATGTTGACTATTATTGGATTGACTTATCGAGATAGATCTTAGGTCGGAGGATCATTCGAAATGAGGTGAGTGTCCTCCGTTTAGGGATCGTTCGTAATGAGGTGGATATCCCTTCGGGGATTGCACGACACTAAAAAGTTCCTCTATCGGCTGGACTGCACTACACTAAAAAGTTTCCTTCATACCTTGGTGAAATCAGTCTGTTATCCATGGAATGTAATCAAATAGGAGAAGCGTTAACTTTTTTAATTTTTGATAGTACTAATGGTAATTCAGTTTAAAGTTCAGACCGTGTCTAGAACAGGGAAAGGATTCAGTCGGACTACGTATAGTATAGTCAATTCTACCTATTTTGAGATATATTTAAGGGTAGCCTTAGATATTTGCGGAAGACGGTTGGGTTTTAATCTTAGCTTTTTCTTGCTTGTATTTTTTGGAAGATTATTTGTTCTTGTATTCTATTAGTCTTGCACTTGTTGCAGGACTTGTAGTTACACCTAGTGTCTCTATAAGTATCTTGTGGCATTAATTAATAAAGTATAAGCGCATGCTATATTTGCCTTAATTTTGACCAGGGGATTTTGACCAGTAGTGATTTCTTTCCACTGATCGCAAAAACCAAAATTTTTCAGAAATAAAAATTTATATCTCGTACTAAAACCTACTAATATTTTTACCCAACTAAAGCTCTCTAGCCCACTACTATGTCTGGAAACTACACTAAAAAAGGTGGCGGCAACCCTAACTTAAGAAAGTCTAGCCGTCAGGAAAAGAAAGCTCATAAAAATAGCAAATTTTCTGATAATTCAAGTTCTGACGAACTTCAAGAAACTACCCAAAAACGTTCCCGCATTATCAATAAAGACACCATAGATGAAGATTTCGTTGCCAACATGCCAGCTGATGATGGTTTAGATGATACTAATACTATCTTTTTTCCTCAATAAAATAATTCCCGCAGCACCTCTCAAGAAAATACTCAAGCTCTCCCCCCCGAATAATTCTGCTGCGCCAACTGCGTCTAGCTGTAACGCGTCTTCTGAAGTTGACGCGTCTATTCATGCACCATCTAACAAAGAAAATAATTCACCCCTAACGCGTCACCCAATATGGATACTGATGGTGGCCAATTGCCTAATCAAGTTGCTGATCCTACTCCAACATTTACCATTCATCGTCAAGCTGCGGCTGCCCCGAACTCTGCCGCTGAAACCCTTAAAAAATTTCCTACCAATAAGGCATTGATTGATGCTGTTAATAACCTTTTTTTAGAAACTTATGAATCGTACACTGGTCATGCAAAAATGATTGGTTCTGGTGAAGCCAAGCGCTTTGTCATTCACTTTCAATCTGCTGAAGCGTGGGATGCCTGTTGTAACGGATTCCATGTTGAGTTCCCTGACCTCTTATTCCACTCACATGATCCTAGACAGCTCCGAGGTGCTGAAGATCTCTGAGCCATTTAAGTCACAGATATTCCATTTTTTATTACAAAATCTCAACTTGAAGCGTATTTCCACAAGTGCGGTAATATTGTATCCTGCCGAATGTACTCCCGTAAGGGTGCCAAGATGCAACAAGCCTGTATTGTATTTGACCATGCTGATAGCATTTCCCGCTTTACTAATCAATGGGCTGTTTACTTGCTCTCATCCTGTTTACGTATCACTCCGTGCCATTTCTCGGTTGACCAAAAAGCTGCTCAACGTCAATTTGTTGCTATGCTTTCCCAACTTCTGTCCAATATTAAAGATATTCATTTAGCTCCACTTAGTCGTGACTTAGGTGCTAAAGCTGTCAACGTTCCTCTTTCAATGAACTCTTATAAACCGAAACGTTGGGCTTATGTTACCTTCCCTTCCCAAGAACTTATGGACGCAGCTATAGAACAAACCATTGGCTTTCATGGTAATGTGCTTGTCTGGGGTCTCCCCAATGATGTTAAAGGCCTTTGCCACCGTTGTGGTAAACTAGGTTACGCTCCTACCTCCTGTCCTCTTAATCAAAAATGTGGTTGCTCCCGTACCCGTGATCCTCTCTCCAAACTCAAAGAACGTTTTCATATCGGTCAACCAAATCAAAGAGATCGTTCCTCTCATACATCACATTCTCGCTCCCGCTCTAAATCTCGAGATCGTTCAGCCTCTAACTTATGCTCTAAGGCCAACGCTAGAAGTAATGATCAACCTAATCCTCATAACTCTACGCATCCTAATAACAATAGAGGCAAAGACAGATCAGTATCATTCTCCTCCTCTTCTCATGCTCCTGCCAATAAAACTGCTCACAAAGATGCTCTCCCTCCTTCTGCTAATGCTGATGATATACAAAACATCCTTAAATTACTTCAACAAGTTCAGCTTGAAGTTGCTAGTGTCCGTGCATGTATCACTGCACTTGAACTTAATGACAAGAGACTTACTTCCATTGAAACCAAGCTTGGCATTACTCCTCCGCTTGCTCCTTCAGTAAATTCCGGGCCTATTCCTATGCAAGAAGACCCACCCAATGTCAATGTTACGGACACTCTCATCCCTCATCCTATTGCTCTTTCCTTATATTCTGCTGGCTCTTCTAAACTAACCACACGTTACACTTCTACTGCCTCTCCCCCCGTAATTGTTCCTATTCCTGCTTCTAACCCCTCCCCATGTGATAAAATTAGTGTAATCAAGAATAGTCAATCTGCAATTGAAAACTCCTTGGCCTTTCTTTCTGACGCTATGCATAAATTTATCGGTAACCTTGGTGGTTTCAACCCAGATCGAGCTAATTCAGCTCCTTTTCAATAATTTCATCTTTTCCCCTTTTCCCCGTTTATTCTTATCATTGTGCCTTAATGTCAGACAATTTTAATCATGATATTTTTGTGCGTAATCCCCTAACCCGTAAATATATATAATTTTTCAGAACATGAATCATTATTTTCTCCAGTTCAATCTTCCCCTATTCCCAATTCTTTTAATATTTCCTCCTTTAATATTAATGGTCTTAAAATGAATGGCCAAACAAAAATAGAACAAATTTCTAATTTTTTCAATTTAAAACATATTTCTTTTGGTGGTATTGTTGATATCCATTTATCTCACAAACAAATGAAATTTTTAGCCAAACGTCTACCTAATTACACTGTCTTTTCCTCTGAACTAGATACTTCTAAAACTTCACATAATGTTCATTCCTCAGGTGGCGTTTCTCTTTTTATTGAAAACTCCTTTGCTTCTCACGTACAGGATGTTGTTTCACATTCTTCACGCATTTTATCTGTTGATTTATATTTCAAAGGCAACGTTAAATTGCGTATATTTACTATATATATTCCCCCTAACTCTGATGCTACTTTAAGATCCGATACTATCGATCTTCTTATTCAACTTCTCCAATCTACCACTCAGTCTGGTTTTTATCATGCTATTTGTGGTGATTTTAATATGCATATAGACAAATATTATTCCACTTATTTTAACCAATCTCAAGTCGCTTCTAAACGAGTTCATCGTTTATTTTATCATCTTTTATCCCATGGCTATGAGGAAACTGTTCTTATCAATTTTTCTGATTCCTTAAAAACCTTTCATCGAGATGATCAGATTACCCGCATAGATTACATTTGGTCTTGTTCTCTTTTAAAAGGCTTTGCCCTCACTTCTTATATCTTTGATGCTCAAGATATTTGTTCTTCTGATCACAATTCCACTATCACCTATTATGACCAATCGCTACTCTTTGCTTCTATCAAGAAAGCTCGTGCTAAATAACAATAAAGGACGCGTCACATGTTCAAATTTGATTCGGTTACTCCTGAAATCTGGGAATCCTTTGCTGATAATACCGATTCTCTTTGCGATGTTCCTCCTTCAACTTTTACTACTTGGCACATTAATCAACAATGTGAATATTTACATTCACGAATTGTTAAAGCTGCTAATGCTACACTGCCATCTGTTAATGTTGGCAATAATTATATACCAAAAGTCCCTAAGGATTTAGAAATTTTGACTCAACATTATCATTTTCTCAGTCGTTTACTTCATTCAATACGATTGTTATGCAAATATCCTTCAACATATTTTAATAGAATGAAACATATTTGGTCCACTCATCTCATTCGTTTACAAAAAATTTTAACCCTTTATAAGAAGGTTATTCCTTCCCCCCCCATCTTTACCCTCATCTTTAACCTCATGTAGGCATGACGATTTTAATTCTTTACTGAAATCTCTTCAAGATGTTTCCAAAGCCCTTCATGGCCTTCATCTTCTACAGGAAAAAGAATTTCAAGATGCTTCCATTCGTGCGCATTTGGATGACAGGGATAATAATTTTGAAACTGATATTTCCACCTTTATTGACTCTGCATTATCTCGTACCAGACGTCGTATTACTTTGGACTGTATCTTCATTGACCATCCTACACAGCCTAAGCTATTAACGGACCCTAAAGATATAGATAATGCCGTTGTCAACCATTTTCAAAACTTTATACCCATCAAATCTACACCTCCTTCTGATACATCTTCCCTGCCTGAAAGATGGTCTTCAGCTTATCACCCTATGGATGATGTTGACGTCTCAATTTATGATTCTTTATTGAATCCTCCTGATCTTGATGAATGGTTGTCTACGGTTTCTGCTATGCCTAATGACAAAACTCCTGGTCCTTCTATGATCACTTATGAAATGCTCAAGCATTTAGGCTCTAAAACTTCAGCTTTAATTCTTATTTTGGTACAATCATGTCTTCGAACTGCTGATATTCCTGATCTTTAGCGTCAAGCTATGGTCTTCCCTATCCCTAAACCTCACGAGTGGAAATGTCAACTTAAGAATACAAGACCTATTACTTTACTTGAAGTAATTAGAAAATCCTTGGTCAAGCTCTTCTACAATCATCTTGCCTCCATTTTGGCTTCAAATGATGTCCTTAAAGGTGGTAACTTCGCTGGTCTTCCTGGTGGTTCTTGCTGCGACCCTATTGTCACTCTTGAATCCATTATCCATGATGTACATACCAATAAATCACCACTTTGGGTTCTTTTCCAGGATATTTCAAAAGCTTTTGATTCAGTGGATCTCAACATGTTACGTTTCGCTTTAGAACGTATTAAGCTGCCTTCCTCAGCTATTAAATTTATTTTATCTCTTTTTATGAAACGCTCTAATCGCGTTTTCACTGCTCATGGATTTACTCCTGCTTATTAGGTTCGCATTGGTATAGACCAAGGCGAAGTTATTTCTCCTCTTTTATGGGTTATTTATATAGATCCCCTACTTACTGTACTTAAAAATGAGATGGTGGATCCTTTTATTTTTCATGCACCTTCCCTTTCTTCTTCTACTATCTCGGATGATTCAGGAAGCTTACGAATTAATAATTTGGTCTTTATGGATGATTTCACATTAATTTCGTCATCAAAATCTGGAATGGAATCGATGTTTTCGATTACTGAAGAATTCTGCGCAATTAACAACACATCAGCTAATCACAATAAATATGTGTTGATTACCAAATCGCTGCCATTGTCGTCAGCTTCTACCCCTCCTCCTATTGTTTTTAACTTGCAACTTTCAGGATTAAATCAGGTTCCTTTCATTCCTATCACACCTATTTCTATGAATAGTTCCTTTCGTTTTTTAGGTGTCTGGTTCAGCATCAACAATTCCCGTGATTTCGTCAAGAAACAAGTTGCTCCCGAATGTAATTCCTTCGCTGCCACCATCTGCTCTGCAAAATTAATGGCAAAACAAGTTGTTTATCTGCATAATACGGTTCTTATCCCAAAACTTGAATATCACATGCAAGTCTCCCATCTTTTCAAAGCTGAATGTACTACGGTAACTAAACATATCCGTTCTGTGGTCAAACATAAAGCCAATTTTTCTCGTTCTCTCCCAGATTCTATCTTATTTTCATCCCATGCATTGGGCCTTATTAACTTATATCATCATCAATTACAAGCATATCTTACTAATTTATTTTTATTTGCTAATTCTTCATCTCCTTTAATGAAATCTTTATTTTTGTATAGATTACGTTTAATTCAATATAGATTTCTTATTCCTATTTCTCCTCTTTTAGTCAAGGATTGGTCTATATGGTCTCGCATGTTTTCTTTTAAAAAGGATTATATCGCTAGCACTATTGCTCTCCTGGCCTCATCTCCATTTTGCTTATCACGTTCGTTATCTTTAAACATACCTGATCTTACCATGGCTGAGGGTCATACTCCATTATACGAAGTTATGACACCAAAAATTTTTAAAGCCAACCTCGATCGCCTTCGAAAAAAGCAACTATTTTACCTTTCCCAATTTATTACTCCACAAGGCATCCATTTGGTTTCTTGGGCTACTTACCTTTCCACTCTTGCTTGTTAGTAAAAAAGGCAAAATAACTCCTCACGAATGGTACAAAAATATTCAAAACTAAGTCACTGTTCCTGATTCCAGTAATTTGCTATTGTCTCAATATGCTTGTGAGGCTATTCCTTCAAATATTGATCTTACCCCGTCCTCAGCACTTCTCAACATATAATGAATTGGATTGTCACCACTGATGATGATTGTTCTCCTATCTTTGGTAAACAACTCAAACAACAAAGCCAAACATGTACTATTGTACATTGGACCTCTAACTGCGTCGCCTCTTCCGGCAATATTATCACGCTCCGCCCTTGTACTAGTTGTGCTCTACATAAGCCTGTCACCCTTGCCAAAAAAAATAAGACGGATGTGAATCCTTTATGCTCCATCCTGAAAATTTGCCTTTCTAAAACCTTAATTTTACCTACCAATAACGCTCGTATTAGACATAATACCACCGCAATTACATCACAACTTACCTGGACAGATATCGAAGATTCCGTTTGTCGTTGGAGTATCAAACCTGATTTCTCAAGAATGGTAATAATTCCTGCATCCGCTCCTGTTGACGTTTCTCCTGACGCATTTGCTGCTTTGGCTTTTTCACGTTCACCATTAGCGACTCCTCCAGACAATCATTATCAGTTTTATACCGATGGTTCACTTATTAACCTCAGCACTCCAGAAGTCTCTATGGGATGGTCCTGGGTTCAAGTACTAGATGGTCAAGGTTTTTTCAACTCTATTGCAGCTTATGCTCATGGAATAATTCACAATTAGCCTTTCTCTACCCGTGCTGAAGCTGCTGCTATTTATGCTGCTTTAACGGTTGCTCCCCCCTTTTCACGTGTTTCTATTTATACTGATTCACAATCAGCCATAGATTGCCTTCGTCTATGTGCTTCTCTTTCATATTCCAATAGTAGGATTTATTATAAAACTACAAATTTCGAACTTTGGGCCATCATTGAACGAACCATCTCCTCCAAGAATCTTGATATTATTACTGTCAAGGTGAAAGGCCATTCCGGAAATTTCTATAATGACTACGCGGACTCTTTAGCAAATTCAGCTCATACCGAATCCTCTGCAATCCTTATCTCTGATTTGGATAAAGTATCAGCTCACAATTTCGTCCTTTTATATGATGACATCCCTTGTGAAATTAATCCAAGAAAATTATTTAAAAACTATTCACAAGTCCTTTTCATGCAACAATTAACGTGTTTGACGCGTTTTAATTTTATTCCCTTTACTAATTCTATGATTGCAGACTATGTGGTTGACTGGGAATTTACTTGGTTTTCTTTGAACTTCGAACCATCTTATGACACGTCTTTTACAAATATTCATGCGTCTAAACATCGCACCTTCAAATATAAGATGTTCCTGGAAAATGTACCTACCCTCGAACTTCTCAAGAGAAATCGCCCGGACTTATATAGCGAACTTTTTACATGTTGTTCCTGTCATGACCACAAGGAAGATTTTATGCACCTTTTTATGTGCAAAAAACGCCGTATCCACATGGGCCAAATTCTCCTCTCTTATCAAATTCACTTGATCTCTAAACTTCAAGAAGCTAGTGATCTTATTAAAAAGGATCCTTCTTTGTCTATCGACAAGCTCAAATCTCTTCCTTGTTGGTCCTTTTCTTCTACTAATTGGGCTTCTTATAGTCTCGTCTGTGACTACCTTTCAAGACAATTCACTAATTTATTCGAAGAATTAGGCATTTCCAAAGTTTTCGCGATGAAAGTTATCTCCGCAATTCATAACAATTTTATTCGAAAATTCAGAAAACGAATTTGGAATCCTCGCTCCTATGAGAAATCAAGATGGGAAGACGCGATGGGAATTACCCAGAAAATCAAGACCTCATCACGGCCAAAGAATTTGCCAGAGTCCACGTACTCACCTTTCACAACTTTACCTCCTCCAACCCAGCACGTGACCTCTGATGTGGATTATTTAAAGAACTCGATGAAATATGGTTTGCCTTGGTTTAAACATTATTCAGGTTTTATGGGTCATCTAACGGTGCTTTTTTCTAACAGCTTTAGCAGGGTGGTGTGTCAATGTTAATCATGGGTGCGCTACTTGTTGGATTGTAAGTATAGTTGCCTCTTCTTAGGTTGGGATATATCTAGGCGGGGGATCAGGATAGTTTT
>QZLH01001557.1:15994-27824 GCA_003833135.1 Oehlia diaphana
TTCCCATGAAATATGAGAAGAAAAGTATGAGGACTTTTTGTCTTTTGGTTCAACCCTTAAGGCTTTTCGACATTTTTGAAGTCGCTACCGTGGTTCTAGGTCTCGTCCAGGCTGTATTTCTTGGTTTCAAAAACACTTTTTTAAACTAAGTTTTTGGCTTCACCAACTGTAACGTAAGATGGCTGTTCCATGCAAGTGTTCTCCTGAGTATTCTGAAAGGTGGAAAAGTAGTTGCGCCTTGGTTTATACGCCTTTAGTATCTAATTGGCCAAGTGGTTCTCAAGCTGGACCGTTACTCTTAGAAGAAGCTGACGACTAAAGTTTTGGCTTACTAGTTGGTGGTCTGTTTAACGGGAGGTCTGCTTTCTTTATTAAGTTGTCAAGTTGAGGTGTATGTTTGGTATTTATTACTTAAGTTTTTCTTATTGCACTTTGAGTTTTCCTGAGGTTTATGCCTTTTTTTTTGCTTTTTGTTTTTTCTCAGTCACTTTTTTTGGTGTAACCTTATTTCTTTTGGGGGATGGGGGGTACTGGAAAATTTGATCAACATAGAGGTTTGGTGTTACTTACTTTTTTAAACTCATCGATCACTCGGGTGATAAGGGGGGTGACAGGTTGGGTTCCGCAGTTTTTGTAGATTACTGATCAAGTGGGTCACATGTTAGACTATCATTGGATTAACTTATCGAGGTAGATCTTAGGTCAGAGGATCATTCGAAATGAGGTGAGTGTCCTCCGTTTAAAGATCGTGTGGATGTCCCTTTGGGGATTGCACAACACTAAAAAGTTCCCCTATCGGCTGGACTGCACTACACTAAAAGTTCCCTTCGCACCTTGGTAAAATCGGTCTGTTATTCATAGAATGTAGTCAAATAGGAAAAGCGTTAACTTTTTAATTTTTGATAGTACTAATGGTAGTTCAGTTTAAAGTTCAGGTCGTGTCTAGGACAGGGAAAGGATTCAGTCAGGCTACGTATAGTATAGTCAATTCTACCTATTTTGAGATATATTTAGGGGGGTAGCCTTAGATATTTGCAGGAGGCGGTTGGGTTTATAGTCTTAGCTTTTTCTTGTTTGTATTTTTTGGAAGATTATTTGTTCTTGTATTCTATTAGTCTTGCACTTATTGCGAAACTTGTAGTTACACCTAGTGTGTTTCTATAAGTATTTTGTGGCATTAATTAATAAAGTATAAGCGCATGCTATATTTGCCAATTTTGACCAGTGCTTCCCCTCCCTCTGCTAATGCTGATGATATACAAAACATCCTCAAATTACTCCAACAAGTTCAGCTCGAAGTTGCTAGTGTATGTGCACGTATCACTGCACTTGAGCTGAATGACAAGAGATTTACTTCTATTGAAGCCAAGCTTGGCATTACTCCTCCGCTCGCTCCTATGGTTGATTCTAGTCCTATCTCTATGCAAGAAGATCCACCTAACATTACGGATACTCTTATCCCTCATCTTATTGCTCCTTCTTCAATTTCTGCTGGCTCTTCTAAACCAACTACATGTCCTATTTTTACTTCCTCTCCCCCTATAACTATTCCTATCCTTGCTTCTAACCCCTCCCCGCGTGATGAAATTAGCATGCTTATTAATAATCAATCTGCAATCAAAAATACCCTGACCTCTCTTTCTGACGCTATGCATAAATTTATCGGTAACCTTGGTAGTTCCAACCCAGATTGAGCTGATTCAGCTTCTTCTCAATAATTTCATCCTTTTCCCCTTCTCCCCGTTCATTTTCATCATTGTGCTTTAATGTCAGACAATTTTAATCATGATATATTTGTACGTAATCCCCCCAATCCCGCAGACATATATAATATTTCAGAACATGAATCTTTATTTTCTACAATTCAATTTTTCCCCATCCCTAATTCTTTCAATATTTCTTCTTTTAATGTTAATGGTCTTAAAATGAATGGCCAAACTAAAATAGAACAAATTTCCAATTTCTTCAATTTAAAACATATTTCCTTTGGTAGTATCATTGATACTCATTTATCTCACAAACAAATGAAATTTTTAGCCAAACCTACACTGTCTTTTCCTCTGAACTTAATACTTCTAAAACTTCACATAATGTTCGCTCCTCAGGTGGCGTCTCTATCTTTATTGAAAATTCCCTCGCTTCGCATAAACAGGATGTCGTTTCACATTCTTCACGCATTTTATCTGTCAATTTATATTTTAAAGGCAATGTTAAATTGCGTATTTTTACTATAGATATTCCCCCTACCTCCGATGCTACTTTAAGAGCTAATACTATCGATCTTCTTATTCAACTCCTTCAATCTACCACCCAGTCTGGTTTTTATCATGCTATTTGCGGTAATTTTAATATGCATATAGACAAATATTATTCCGTTTACTTTAACCAACTTCAAGTTGCTTCTAAACAAATTCATCGTTTGTTCTTTCACCTTTTATCCCATGGTTATGAGGAGATTGTTCCTGTCAATTCTTCTGACTCCTTAGGTACCTTTCATAGAGATAATCAGATTACCTGCATAGATTACGTTTGGTCTTATCCTCTTTTAAAAGGCTTTGCTTTCATCTCTTATATCTTCGATGCTCAAGATATTTGTTCTTCTGATTACAATCCCATTATCACCTATTATGACCAATCACTACTCGATGCCTCTATCAAAAAAGCTCATGCCAAACAACAACAAAGGACACGTCGCATGTTCAAATTTGATTCAGTTACTCCTGAAATCTGGGAATCCTTTGCTGATAATACCGATTTTCTTTGCGATGTTTCTCCTTCAACTTTCACTACTTGGCACATTAATCAACAATGTGAATATTTACAATCACGAATTGTTAAAGCTGCTAATGCTACACTGCCGTCTATTAATGTTGGCAACAATTATACACCAAAAGTCTTTAAGGATTTAGAAGTTTTAACTTAACATTATCGTTTTCTCATTCGTTTGCTTAATTCAATACGATTGTTGCGTAAATACCCTTCAACATATTTTAATAGAATGGAACATATTTGGTCCACTCATCTCACTCGTTTACAAAAAATTCTAATCCTTTATAAGAAGGTTATTCCTTCTCCCCCATCTTTACCATCATCTTTAACCTCATGTAGGCATAACGATTTTAATTCTTTACTGAAATCTCTTCAAGATATTTTTAAAGCCCTTCACAGTCTTCATCTTCTACAAGAAAAAGAATTTCAAGATGCTTCCATTCATGCGCATTTGGATGATAGGGATAATAATTTTGAAACCGACATTTCCACCTTTATTGATTCTGCATTATCTCGCACCAGACGTCATATTATTTTAGATCGTGTCTTTATTGACCATCCTACACAGCCTAAGCTTTTAACGGACCCTAAAGATATAGATGATGCCGTTGTCAACCACTTCCAAAACTTTGTACCTATCAAATCTAAACTTCCTGCCGATACCTCTTTTTTGCCCGAAAGATGGTCTTCAATTTATTGCCCTATGGATGATGTTGACGCTTCAATCTATGATTCCTTATTGAATCCTCCTGATCTTGACGAATGGTTGTCTACAGTTTCTGCTATGCCTAATGACAAAGCTCCTGGTCCTTCCATAATCACTTATTAAATGCTTAAGCATTTAGGCTCTAAAACCTCAGCTTTAATTCTAATTCTGATACAATCATGTCTTCGAACTGCTAATATTCCCGATCTTTGGCATCAAGCTATGGTCTTCCTATCCCCAAGCCTCACGAATGGAAATGCCAACTTAAAAATACACAACCTATTACTTTACTCGAAGTTATTAAAAAATCCTTGGTCAAGCTCTTTTACAATCGTCTTGCCTCTATTTTGGCTTCAAATGATGTCCTTAAAGGTGGTAATTTCGCTTGTCTTCCTGGTGGTTCTTGCCATGACCCTATTATCATTCTTGAATCTATTATCCATGATGCATACACTAACAAATCACCATTATGGGTCCTCTCTCAAGATATATCAAAAGCCTTTGATTCAGTAAATCTCAACATGTTGCATTTCACTTTAGAGCGTATTAAGCTGCCCTTCTCAGCTATTCAATTTATTTTATCCCTATTTATGAAACGCTCCAATCACATTTTCACTGCTCATGGATTTACTCCTGCTTATCAGGTTCGCATCGGTATAGACTAAGGCGAAATTATTTCTCCTCTTTTATGGGTTATTTATATAGATCCCTTACTTACAGTACTTAAGTATGAAATGGTGGATCCTTATATTCTTCATGCACCTTCTCTAAGGTTGCTTGTCTAAACCTCTTCAAAATCCTACGATTAGTTTCGTCAAAATTTTACTATAGATTTATTATAGTTTCGGCAGAGTATTGGCAGTTTCGGCATTTATAATAAGTTTCGGCAGTTTCGCCTTTCTCCAGAGTTTTGCCAGTTTTTTAATATAATTTTAATATAATTTCGGCAGAATTTCACTTTTTGGCAAAATGCCATCTTGCCTAAACCCTTAGGTTTCGGCAAGCAACCTTAACCTTCTCTTTCTTCTCCTATTATCTCGGATGATCTAGGAAGTTTACGAATTAATAATTTGGTCTTTATGGATGATTCCACATTAATTTCCTCATCAAAATCCAGAATGGAATCAATACTTTTGATTACTGAAGAATTCTACGCAATTAACAACACATCAACTAATCACAATAAATATGTGTTGATTACCAATTCGCTGCCATTGTCATCAGCTTCCACCCCTTCTCCTATTATATTTAACTTGCAACTTTCAGGATTAAATCAAGTTCCTTCTATTCCTATCACACCTATTTCTATGAATAGTTCCTTTCATTTTTTAGGTGTCTGGTTTAACATCAACAACTCCCGAGATTTTGTCAAGAAACAAGTCGCTCGCAAATGTAATTCCTTCGCTGCCACCATCCGCCCTGCAAAGTTATCAGCAAAACAAGTTGTTTATCTCCATAACACGGTTCTTATCCCAAAACTCAAGTATCGAATGCAAGTCTCCCATCTTTTCAAAGCTGAATGTACTACGGCATCTAAACATATCCGTTCTGTGGTCAAGCATAAAGCCAATTTTTCTCGTTCTCTCCCAGATTCAATCCTATTTTCATCCCATGCATTGGGTCTTATTAATTTATATCATCATCAATTACAAGCACATCTTACTAATTTATTTTTATTAGTTAATTCTTCTTCTTCTTTGATGAAATCTTTATTTTTGTATAGATTACGTTTAATTCAATATAGATTTCTTATTCCCGTTTTTCCTCTTTTAGTTAAGGATTGGTCTATATGATCTCGTATGTTTCTTTTAAAAAGGATTATATCGCTAGCACTATCGCTCTTCTGGCCTCATCTCCATTTCATTTGTTACGTTCATTATCTTCAAATGTATCTAATCTCACCATTGCTGATGGTCATACTCTGTTATATGAAGTTATGACACCCAAAATTTTTAAGGCCAACCTTGAACACCTTTAAAAAAAACAACTATTTTACCTTTCCCAATTTATCACTCCACAAGGCACCCACTTGATTTTCTGGGCTACTTACCTCTCCACTCTTGTTAGTAGAAAAGGAAAAATTACTTCTCACGAATAGTATAAAGATATTCAAAACCAAGTCACCGTACCTGATTCCAACAATTTGCTGTTGTCTCAATATGCTCGTGAGGCTGTTCCTTCAAATATTGATCTTGCTCCCGTCCTTGGTACCTCTCAGCATTCCAAGAATTGGATCGTCACCACTGATGATGATGGCTCTCCTATCTAACTCAAACAATAAAGCCAAACATGTACTATTGTACATTGAACCTCTGACTGTGTCGTTTCTCCTGGCAATATTATCACGCTCCGCCCTTGTACTAGTTGTGCTCTACATAAGCCTGTCATCTTCGCCAAAAAACACAAGACGGATGTGGATCCTTTATGCACTATCCCAAAAATTTGCCTTTCTAAAACTTTAATTTTACCTACCAATAATGATCGTATTAGGCATAATATCACCGCAATCACATCACAACTTACCTGGGCAGATATTGAAGATTCTGTTTGCCGTTGGAATATCAAACCTGATTTTTCAAGGATAGATATGGCTCCTGTACCTGCTCCTGTTGATGTTTCTCCTGATGCCTCCGCTGCTTTAGTTTTTTCACATTCATCGTTAGCAACCCCTCCAGATAATCATTATCGGTTTTATATTGATGGTTCTCTTATCAACCTCGGCACTCCAGATGTCTCTATGGGATAGTTCTGGATTCAAATACTTGATGGTCAAGGTTTCTTCAACTCTATTGCCGCTTATGCTTATGGAATAATTCATAATTGACCTACCTCTACCCGTGCAGAAGCTGCTGCTATTTATGCTGCTTTAACGGTTGCTCCCCCTTTTTCACGTGTTTCTATTTATACTGATTCACAATCTGCCATAGATTGCCTTCGTCTATGTACTTCTTTTTCATATTCCAATAGTAGGATTTATTATAAAACTGCTAACTTTGAACTCTGAGCCATTATTGAACGAACCATCTCCTTCAAGAGTCTTGATATTATTACTATCAAAGTGAAAGGTCATTCTGGAAATTTTTATAATGACTACGCAGACTCTTTGGCAAATTCAGCTCATACTGAATCCTCAGCAATCTTTATCTCCGAATTGGACAAAGTTTCAGCTCACGATTTCATCATTTTATATGACGATATTCCTTGTGAAATCAATCTGAGAAAATTATTTAAAAATTATTCTCAAATCCTATTCATGCAACAATTAACGCATTTGACGTGTTTTAATTTTATTCTATTTGTTAATTCTACAATTGCAGATTACGTGATTGACTGGGAACTTACTTGGTTTTCATTGAACTCTGAACCATCTTATGACACGTCTTTCACTAATATCCACGCGTCTCAATATCGCACTTTCAAATACAAGATGTTCTTGGAAGATTTACCTACCCTCGAATTTCTCAAGAGAAATTGCCCAGACTTATATAGTGAACTTCTTACGTGTTGTTCCTGTCATGATCATAAGGAAGATTTTATGCATCTCTTCATGTGCAAAAAATGACGTATCCTTATGGGCCAAATTTTCCTCTCCTACCAAACTCACTTGATCTCTAAACTCCAAGAAGCTGGTGATCTTATCAAAAAAGATTCTTCTCTATTTATCGACAAACTCAAATCTCTTCCTTGTTGGTCCTTTTTTGCTACTAATTGGGCTTCTTATAGTCTCGTTCATGGCTGCCTTTCAAGATAATTCATCAATTTATTCAAAGAATTAGACATTTCCAGAACTTCTGCGATGAAAGTTATATCTGCTATTCATAACAATTTTATCCGTAAATTCAGAAAACGAATTTGGAATCCTTGCTCCTATGATAAATCAAGATGGGAAGACGCGATGGGAATTACTCAGAAAATCAAGATCTCACCACGGCCAAGAAATTTGCCAGAGTCCACGTACTTACCTTTCTTGACTTTATCTCCTCCGACCCAGCACGTGATCTCTGATGTGGATTATTTAAAGAACTCGATGAAATATGGTTTGCCTTGGTTTAAACATTATTCGGGTTTTATGGGTCGTCTAACGGTGCTTCTTTCTAACAGCTTTAGTAGGGTGGTGTGTCGATGTTAATCGTAGATGCGCTACTTGTTGGATTGTAAGCATAGTTGCCTCTTCTTAGGTTAGAATATATCTAGGCGGGGATCAGGATAGTTTTAGTGTTATGCGATTTTTCTTTTAGATTAATTTATAGCTTTATTACTATTTTGGAGACTATATAGTTTTATTTTTAGTTAGTTTTATTTTTTCTTTTTTGTACTTTGAAATTTTATTTTTTTTAATTTCTTGTAAGTTCAATGTAATAAATTTAATAAAGATAAAAGCTGCTATACCATGTTTGCCCCAATTTTGACCAGTAATTTTGACCAGTAGTGATCGACATGCACTCTCTCCCATTGGGCTCCTTGCCCATTTTTTCCCATGAAGTATGAGAAGAAAAGTATGAGGACTTTTTGTCTTTTGGTTCAACCCTTAAGGCTTTTCGATATTTTTGAAGTCGCTACCGCAGTTCTAGGTCTCATCCGGGCTGTATTTCTTAGTTTCAGGAACACTTTTTCAAACTAAGTTTTTAGCCTTACCAACTGTAATGTAAGATGGCTGTTACATACGAATGTTTTTCTGGGTGTTCTAAAAGGTAAAAAAGTAGTTGCGTCTTAGTTTTTACGCCTTTAATATCTAACTGGCCAAGTGGTTCTCAAGCTGGACTGTTACTTTTGGAAGAAGCTGACGACCAAAGTTTTGGCTTACTAGTTGATGGTTTGTTTAACAGGAGGTCTGCTTTCTTTATTAAGTTGTCGGGTTGAGGTGTATGTTTGATGTTTATTACTCAGGTTTTTCTCATTGCACTTCAAGTTTTCCTGAGGTTTATGACTTTTTTCTGCTTTTTGTTTTTTCTCAGTCATTTTTTTTGGTGTAACCTTATTTCTTTTGGGGATGGGGGGTACTGGAAAATTTGATCAACATGGAGGTTTAGTGTTACTTACTTTTTTAAAATCGTCGATCACTCAGGTGATAAGGGGGATGATAGGTTAGGTTCTGCAGTTTTTGTAAATCACTGATCAAGTGGGTCACATGTTGAACTATCATTGAATTGACTTATCGAGGTAGATCTTAGGTCAGAGGATCGTTTGAAATGAGATGGATGTCCTTCAGGGATTGCATGACACTAAAAAGTTCGCCTATCGGCTGAACTGCACTACACTAAAAAGTTTCCCTATCGGCTGAACTGCATTACACTAAAAAGTTCCCTTCGCACCTTAGTGAAATCAGTCTGTTATCCATGGAATGTAGTTAAATAGGAGAAGCGTTAACTTTTTTAATTTTTGATAGTACTAATGGTAGTTCGGTTTAAAGTTTGGACCGTATTTAATACAGGAAAAGGATTCAGTCAGACTACGTATAGTATAGTCAATTCTACCTATTTTGAGATATATTTAGGGGTAGCCTTTGATATTTGCCAGAGATGGGTTGGGATTATAATCTTAGCTTTTCTTTGCATGTATTTTTTGGAAGATTATTTGTTTCTTGTATTCTATTAGTCTTGCACTTGTTGCGGAACTTGTAGTTATACCTAGTGTCAGTAGTGTGTCTTTATAAGTATCTGTAGCATTAATTAATAAAATATAAGCGCATGCTATGTTTGCCCCAATTTTAACCAGTGTGTATAATTATTCTTCAAAATCTGCAATATTATGCAATATTACAAATTACAATTAATTTGCAATTAGAGTATTGCAAATATGTTTTTAATTTAAACAGCTTCTTTTGGAGAAATGTCTATACAATGTTTGAAGTAATGTAAAGAACATGAGAGATTTCAAGTTGTATTAATAGATATATTTAAACTAATTATTAAAAGTATTATTTACAACACTAAAAATTATATCTAATCTATATTATTATAATTAGAAGATGCTTTAGCATTAAAAATTAATTAATATTATAGGTGTAAAAAAGTTGATCACATTATTCATATATTTCAATATCTAGATAAACTTGGATAAAACATTCAATATAAAATTTACTTTAAAGAATTTAAAGGTATTTGGATTAAATATTATTTGCCTATTTTGAATTGACCTAGAAATAAGTCACCAAGAAAAACAAATTCTATTTACAGATTGAAATGTGAAAAATTAGACATTAATCAGTCACCAATTGGGCACCAATCAATTGGTAAAGCTCTGAACAGTTTGGGCTAAATCTGGGAACTAATTTTGCAATAAGACGCGTCGAATAGTAGTAAGATTGCATCTTTAGCATTAATAAATCACAAGATAGATCATACTAAATGTTTTACATAAAATTAGCATTAGAAAGCTACCTATCGATGCTAGAGATATGATCTTACTACCATTTAATGCATCTCAGTGAGATGAAACCAATGAATATTAATTTGTCTATGTATGATCACTGGATGGTAAATAATATCAAATTTTACATTTTTTATAAATTTTTAAGCATTAAAAAATTAAAATGCTAATACATGCATTTATTCATTGTCCAATGGTCATACAAAAATGAATTAGAGCTTATTGAATTCGTTTCACTGAGGTGAGTTGAATGGTAGTAAGATCATGTCTCTAATATCGATAGATAGCTTACTAATACTAATTTTATATAAAATATTTAGTGTGATCTAACTTGTGATCTATCAAAGCTAGAGACGTGATCTTACTACCATTTGACTCGTCTTTGTGAGATGAATCCAATGAGCTCTAATTCAACTTTGTACAACTATTGGATAATAAATAAATGCATGTATCAGCATTTTAATTTTTTAATGCTTGAAAATTTTTAAAAAATGCAAAATTTGACATTATTTACCATCCAGTAATCATATACAGATGAATTAATATTCATTGGATTGGTCTCATCGAGATGCATCGAATGGTGATAAGATCATATCTTTAGCATTGATAGATAACTTTCTAATGCTAATTATATGTAATACATTTAGTGTGATCTATCTTGTGATCTATCGATGCTAGAGATATGATCTTACTACCATTCAATGCGTTTTATTGCAAGGAATCCAATGATATATGGCTCATCTTTGTATGATTACTCAATCTCTAGTTATTCAATTTTTCACATTTTTTTTAAAAATTAGATTAAACTGAACTGAACTGCCAGTTTTTCAATTCAGTTCTTATGGATTTCAGTCCTAATCTGAACCATCTATAATTCAGACCAAACTGACCTGTTCGGAGCTTTACTAATTAGTAACTGATTGATGACCGATTGGTAACTGATTAGCATTTTCACCAAATACCATTACCAATCAAGCAGTTTGCTAACTTTTGATCTAGTGATCAGAAAAGGATGAAATATAGTTCATTGGAATTGTCTCAATAAGATGAATCTAATGGTAGTAAAATTGTATTTCTATGATTAATATAGTGGCTATCACCTATAAACCACACTAATATTATGTAATTTTAAACTTTTATAATTTATAAACTAAGCAACATAAAAAAAATCTAAACTGATAAAATGATAAAGCAACATTAACTGCATATTTCTATCAGTTTATTTTATAAGATTTAATAATAATATTAAGCAATATTATAAATCAAAAGTTGATAATTTTAATAAGTGATAATAGTAAAAATAAAAAATTTTGGACTAGTTTGCATGAAATTTATATGAATTCCATAAAAATTTCATGGAATATTAGCAAAAAAAATTTTTACCGCTTATGTGGCAAAAATTATATTTAAATAAAGTACTATAAAAATAAAGTTATACTATATAAATAAATAGATTTTTAAATTTTTGGACTGTGTGATTTATAGGTGACAGCCACTATAGTTAATAAGAAATTAAATCATGTGCCAATTTTTAAAATTAGTCTAAATTAATATTTTTATAAAAATTCAATATTTTAATAAGATTAACATTATACAAATCTAAATTAAATATGTGTTACATATTTATGTAACTCAGATTTAATAAAAATAAAAATTTTTTAATCAATATTCAAAAGCAATAGTAATAACCATTTTTTTTTTCCATCACTGCCCATCACTTCCATTATTTTTCTTCACTTTTATTAAATGTGACAAAAAAATTTATAAGTATATATAGCAGTTATTTTTAAGTGGTAAGTAAAAGAAAAAACTTAATATTTTATATACATAAAAAAGATATATTTTTTCATAATTTTCATCAGGAAATTTTATAGCACGAAAAATTGCGTAAGTTTACGATTTTGTAAGTTTACGAAAGTTTATGGCATAATATTTTGAAAAATTTCAAAATATTACGTAAGTTTACAATTTCGTAAGATTTATGTG
>QZLH01001559.1:0-11670 GCA_003833135.1 Oehlia diaphana
AAATTCTGCCGAAATTATATTAAAGTTATATTAAAAAACTGGCAAAACTCTGGAGAAAGGCAAAACTGCTGAAACTTATTATAAATGCTGAAACTGCTAAAACTTTGCTGAAACTATAATAAATCTATAGTAAAATTTTAATGAAACTAATCGTAGGATTTTGAAGAGGTTTAGACAAGCAACCTTAACCATATTAATAAAAAATACAACTTTGGTCATAATGCGCTTCACAAAAATTTTGTCAGAATTTCAGAATATAAGAACTATAGGCATAAAGAGCTAGGTGCATATGACTCTATAACAAAGTTCCCAGCTCTTATCTAGTTATATAATATGACTATTGTAGATTTGTTAAATATAAATAATAATTGTGAATTTGTGAGCTGAATTTTTCAGATTAGTTCTTGATCCAGATCCTGAATATTGTCTTAATAAAATAATCTTGACCTTAAGGTCAGAATTAATAAAAATTTTGCTATTTGTATTATGTAATAAAACTGTTAACTAGTTAACGATCTTCTGCTAACTATGTGGCCATAAGCCTAACCAATCCCCTACCAAATATGACGTAATTCGTGATATTGGCGCATAAATTTCTCAGAATTCTTTGAATTCTCAAATGCTCAGAATTCTTAAATTCTCAGAATTTTTTATTATCTATTAAGAAATGACTGGCATATTAACACCATCTTTTCATATATATTATTCAAAGCAATTTAACCAGCTTCCTCAATCTATCAAAATAGATATATGGTAACACCTTATTACATCTTGAAAATATCTATTATCGCTGAAACAGGCAAGTAATATCCACCTTGAAGTAGAAGATTTATTAAATAAAGCAGTTGAAAATTATATTAAGAAAAAGGAATATCAGAAGATAAAGAGACCCAAAGGGACTGAGTCTATTTCTAGCAATTATGAAACTTTGTTAAGACAAGAAAATAAGGAGTTATATATATCAAAGTAGGTATTGGAAAAAAGGATTGAAGAGCTTCTCGACTTGCAAGAACAGTATAAATCTCGTGAGGTAGCCATAATTAGATCTTTGAAAGAGAATGGTGAGAAAGTTTACCAATTATCAGATTCAGTAGTTTTTTTCAAAAGTATGATTCCTGATACAAGAAAAGCTATTGCATCAGCTGAAAAATCCATTGATATGCTGGAAAATAAATGTTGGCATTTGGAGGATATTATTTCTGCTAAAGATAGGAAAATTATCGCTCTTGTTGATCAGATCTCTTCCCACATAAGATATAGTGATATAACTATAGAGCTGAAAATATATTCCAGCACTTATAAAAGGAATTTATGGGCGAAAAGGCATAATGAATCTGAATATGACCTAGAAGTTCAGAGAAAATATACATTTCGCTTCACTTCATCAATAGCTTTGAAAGAAAATTCTACTCATTAGTGAGAATTTGGTCCCATCCTAGCCGTATCCTGTGCAGATATTCATGGGATACAGTTAAATTAAAAACAATGAATTTATGTTCACATAAAGCCTTGTCAATAATCTTAATCACACTACGCCAGTCATTAGCATATTAGCACTCAATTCAGACTAGCTCGTTCATAGTGCATGACCCTAAGGTTGCTTGTCTAAACCTCTTCAAAATCCTACGATTAGTTTCATTAAAATTTTACTATAGATTTATTATAGTTTTGGCAGAGTTTTGGCAGTTTTGGCATTTATAATAAGTTTCGGCAATTTCACTTTTCTTCAGAGTTTCACCAGTTTTTTAATATAACTTTAATATAGTTTTAGCAGAATTTCGCTTTTTGGCAAAACGCCATCTTGCCTAAACCTTTAAGTTTTGGCAAGCAACCTTACATGACCCATTGATGTGAGAGATTTTTTCATATTATTTTTGGGCAGTTAAAGTAACTCTGGGATACATATATCGAACTGACATTGTAGTGGTACCCCTTAACAAAATAAGGAATGATCTTCTCCTGCACTTTTTTCGGGTCAGCGCATACATCTTTGAATATAGCTACTGTATCTCTATCTGGAGAAAAGGAATCCACCTTAGGAATCTTATCAGGCTTCAAAGCTCGGAATGTAATATTTTCATGATATGGCTTTGGACTATTTGCAATTATCTGAAATGCTGATTCAAGATACATATATTTTGGCTCCTTAAGTTGGTGGCTGATCAAGAGCAAATCATCACACTTGATATAACGCGTCCCCCTTTCTTTCCTTTAAATATTCGATAATGCTTATTTCTAAGCATGAGATTAAAAACTTCATTAGTTTTTCCTGAATTAGTATGATCACAGATCAGAAGGTAATCTAGATATATTAATTCTTATCTTCTAGTTCATCCAGATTTTGAGCCTCCTCTAACAACCATGCAATATGACAAGAACTTTTTTAACCTGATTTTCCATATCTTTATCCCCATATATAACAACAACTGGAGTTTGATAGTTTAAACTTAGAGTTTCTTTCATTATCTAATGAACATTTAAAAAAAACTATTTCTCAGAATCAGTTATAATACCAAAAACCTTTTTCTTATTATTTGATAGAGCTGATTCACATTGTACTGCATTCTGAGCTACACCTTGTTAAAGATCTTTATCTTTAACTTCAGTAATGCCAATTATCCTAGAAGTCTGAACTTGAATTAAAGCAAAATCTACTGGTCCATAACCATTCAGATCTGAGACATTTTTTTCTGGACAAATCTTAAATTTATCTTCAAAAAGATTGGCAATAGCTACAAGATATAAACAAACATATTGACTTTTTGATGTTTCATTTTCTAGAGGAATAGCTTTAAAATGAAAATTTAAATCAGTCATTAGATGTTTAATTATTACTTGTGACTTTTCATCATCAAAATCTATAAATCTACAATTAAAAAGAGAAAACACTAATAATGATAGATTACTATTTTCATTAAGTTTATATAGCTGACATATTTTTGGAAAAGTTCTAGAAAGGATAATGATATTTCGATAAATACATTGAATTTGAAGCTTCTTTTTAATACAAATAATTGGAGCATATTTTGAAACTCCAAGTTACTTTAAGGAAAATATTTCTTATTATTGCATGAAAAAGCAAGTATTGCACCATTTTTTTCAAGTTCTAGAAATTGATATAAAGAAAATATAGTTTCTTTAAGATCTTTAAGGGTCGCTTGTTCTATATTTGCTACCCATTTGAATGCCTTTATGCATTTTGGATTAACTATAATATTGAATTCTACAATCATAATTATAGGTTAATATAATTTTAATTATAAAGTTCCTTCAATATAGCCAATATACATACCATATATAGACACTTTATTTATCTCTTGTTTAATTTTGGCAGTTTCTGGTAAAGATACAATGATATGAATATGCTCATCAGAAGAATCTTTAGTAAAATATTTGCTTATTTTCTTTGTTGCAAGAAGTTCATTATTCTCATGTAATTGAAGATTAACTAACTCATCATAATGTTCATCAGGAATTTCAACCTGCCAGAGTTTAAGTTGATCAGGATCAATACCAGCNAAATCATTATATTTTTCTTTTTGAATTAAACTCTTAAGTTCACTAATGGTTTTGTTCCTATTAATATTGATAGTAAAAGCATTATAAACATTTTCTTGAACTATACAAAAGAGAGTAATAGTAGATCGGCTCTTTTTTGATTGTGGATTGAGATTTTCCTTTTCTTCTTCTTCAAGTTTTCGCTTTACAGAATCCTTCTATAATAAATTTATTAATTTAACAAACAATTCTATAAATTATTATATTATACTACTGACTAACCTTATTTAGTTCTGCAATCACCTCCTTCCAGTAAATTTCTAAATTTTTTGCACGACGTATTTGTTCTTTATTTACCTGTTATAAGAAAGATTATTAGCTGTGCGTACTAAATTTTTTATTTGTGATAAAAGAAGGTACATAGCCTGTTCCTCCTCCAGAACAAGCAGACTTTTACCAATACAAATTTGAGGCACCTGAATTAAGGACTTGGATTGGTTACCAAGTGGTTTAATCCAGATCCAAAGTCAGGCTACATTAGATAAGAAGTTACTCTCTCTTTTTACAAAGTTTGAGTGCCCAAATTAAGGACTTGGATTGGTTACCAAGTGAGTTAATTCAGCTTCTAAGTCAGGATGCATTAGACTAGGACTTGCCTTCCATTTGCTAAATAAAAAAACGCACCTTTTCTTTTATAGCATTGTAAATTTCTTGATTAATAATTAGTTTTCTTGCTTCTTTTAAAAAGCTGTTTATCCAAAAATTGTTGAGTTTCTTCCATTTAATTGAAGATGATAAAGCAATAATAGCATCACGATGAAGGAGCAAAAGCTCATAATATGACCAATTTTCTTGACAGTTTTCTCGTTCCTTCAAGTAAGATGAAATTACTAGAAGTTAAAAGGTAATTAGTTTAAAATAAAATATGGTATATATATTTTTTGATTATCTAGAATTGGAATATATCTTTATTGAGGAAATTTTACTCACTCTCACTCTCATTTCTAGCATTTTGTTTGTTCAATTGTATTCATAATTATTAAGTATTCTGTTAAATTTAGAAAATTTATTTTTTTAATAAACAAAAAATGAATTATTAAGTATTCTGTTAAATTTAGAAAATTTATTTTTTTTAAAAAACAAAAAAAGATGAATAAAAATATCCTAAAGATCTTAAATACAAATAGATGCTTATATGTAATATTATGACGTGAGATGACATATCCAATGTAAAAAATAATTTAGTATGTGTAATTGTAATAAATGACTTGGTGTTTGTCATTTCAACTATCATTGCACAAAAAATTTGTCAATCTGACCAAAGAATTATAGATAAGCAAATCTAATATTAAAAGATTTTCTAATGCTGATGACTTACTATGAATAATGCAAAATCAGAATTATGCATGATGTGTAATAATTTTACACTTAAAATTGCATAAATAGAAATAATTGGTAATAATGGATGGAAAGACATATTACAAGTGTTATATATCATGCAATGAAATTATCATTAGAGTCATACTATGAACATGATGTGTAATAATTTCACACTTAAAATTGCATAAATAGAAATAATTGGCAATAATGGATGGAAAGACATGTTATAAAGCATTACATATCATGCAATGAATTTACCATTTGAGTCATGTGATTTAATGCTAACCAAATACCTAGTAATTTTGTTTTACATTAGCTTAAAATTAAAGTAATATTATTATTATATTACAAATAATGTCTTACATTAATTTAAAATGTCATACTTTTGAATTCAAGACTAATAAAAATTAAAATTTTCTCATGCTGACTTATTATGAACAATGTCTAGGTAAATTATTTTAAAGTCACTTATGGTAATTTGGTATTATTTTGATAATTGATACACTTTGTATCTACTTAGATATTGTTTATAATAAGTCAGCATTAGAAAATTTTAATTATTATTAGTCTTATAATGTAAGTCATTATTTGTAATATAATTTCATTATTAGTAATGTTAAGATTGTTGTTATTAATAACTAAGTGAGCTTATTTTGTTTAATTCATTTATAATTATGTGTATTTAAGGTAAAAGTAGATTTATTCTATTAGGTACAATATCATTAGTATTTTGAGAATGGATCTACTTTTACCTTAAATACACATAATTATAAATTAAGCAAAATAAGCTATTATACCATTAAAATATTACATTCTAAAATTAGTTTTCTATTTATTCTTTTAGTTATGAATAACAACAATCTTAACATTACTAATAATGAAATTCTATTACAAATCATGATTTACTGTACATTGAATTTCTATGTGAAATATGCAAGACTAATAATAATTAAAATTTTCTCATGCTGAAATGATACCAAATTATTTTAAAATAACAAAATGTCATTTTATCATTTGTTATTTACTGAGTAAAGTTTGAAACTAATATATAGGTATTTGGTTAGCATTAAACCACATGACTCAAATGATAACTGTCATTAGTAACAATTGTCCCATCCACTATTACCAATAATTTCTATTTTTAAGTGTGAAATTATTACACATTATGTATAACTCCATCTTATTCTGATTTTGCATTATTCATAGCAAGTTAGCATTAGACAATATTATTTTTTGTATTCTATTATTTGTTCAGGTTAACTAAGTTTTTGTGCAATAATAGTTGGATTGACAAACACTAAGTCATTTATTAAAATTACACATGCTAAATATTGGATATGTCAACTCAAGTCATATTACATATAAGTATCTTTTTGTATTTATATGTTAGAATATTTTTTGTTCATCCTTTTTTTGTTTTATTAAAAAAACTTTTTCTAAATTTAACAAAATATTTAATAATTATAAGTATTATGAGTACAAGTGAACAAACAAATGAACAATATTCTGGTTATGAGAGTGAGTAAAATTTTCCTCAGTAAAGACATATTCAAATTCTACTAATTACCCTTTTAACTTTTAGTAATTTCATCTTACTTGAAGGAGCGAGAAAATTGTCAAGAAAATTGGTCATATTATGGGTTTTTGATCTTCCACCATGATGCTATTATTACTTCATCATTTTCAAACAAATGGAAGAAACTTAACAATTTTTGAATGAGCAGTTTTTTAAAAAAAGTGAGAAAACTAATTATTAATCAAGAAATTTACAATGCTATAGAAGAAAAGGTGCATTTTTTTTATTTAGCAAAGGGAGGGCAAATCCTAGTCTAATGCATCCTGACTTAGAAGCTGAATTAACTTAACTTGGTAACCAATCCAGGTTCTTAATTTGGGCACTCAAACTTTGTAAAAAGTGAGGGTAACTTCTTTTCTAATGTAGCTTGACTTTGGATCTGGATTAACCAACTTGGTATCCAATCCAAGTCCTTAATTCAGTGCCTCAAATTTGTATTGGTAAAAGTCTGCTTGTTCTGGAGGAGGAACAGGCTATGTACCTTCTTTTATCAAACAGCTAATAATCTTTCTTATAACAGATAAATAATGAACAAGCACGTCATGCAAAAAAGTTAGAAATATACTGGAAGGAGGTGATTACAGAACTAAATAAGGTTAGTTATTAGTATAATATAATAAATTATAAACTTGTTTGATAGATTATATAAATTGCTAATAAATTTTATTATAGAAGGATTCTGTAAAGCAAAAACTAGAAGAAGAAGAAAAAAAAAATATCAATCCACAATCAAAAAAGAGTCGATCTACTATTACTCTCTTTTGCATGGTTCAAGAGAATGTCCACAATGCCTTTGCTATCAATATTAATAGAAACAAAACCATTAGTGAGCTTAAGAGTTTGATTCAAAAAGAGAAATATAATGATTTTGCTGGTATTGATCCTGATCAACTTAAACTCTGGCAGGTTGAAATTCCTGATGAAAATTATGATGAGTTAATTAATCTTCAATTACATGAGAATAATGAACTTCTTGCAACAAAAAAAATAAGCAAATATTTTACTAAAGATCCTTCTGATAAGCATATTTATATCATTGTATCTTTACCAGAAACTGCGGTATGTATATTGGCTATATTGAAGGAACTTTATAATTAAGATTATACTAACCTATAATTATGATTGTAGAATTCAGTATTATAGTTAATCCAAAACACATAAAGGCATTCAAATGGGTAGCAAATATAGAACAATTGACCCTTAAAGATCTTAAAGAAACTATATTTTCTTTATATCAATTTCCAGAACTTGAAAAAAATGGTGCAATACTTGCTTTTTCATGCAATGATAAGAAATATTCTCCTTAAAGTAACTTGGGAGTTTCAAAATATGCTCCAGTTATTTGTATTAAAAAGAAGTTTTAAATTCAATGTATTTATAGAAACATCATTATCCTTTTCCTCTTGGACTTTTCCAAAAATATGTCAGCTATTAAATTTAGTGAAAATAGTGATTTATCATTATCAGTATTTTCTCTTTTTAATTGTAGATTTATAGAATTTGATGATGAAAAGTCATAAGTAATAATTAAACACCTAATGACAGATTTAAATTTTCATTTTAAAGCTATTCCTATAGGAAATGAAGCATCAAAAAGTCAATATGTTTGTTTATATCTTGTAGCTATTGCCAATCTTTTTAAGGATAAATTTAAGATTTATCCAGAAAAAAATGTCTCAGAACTAAATGGTCATGAACTAGTAGATTTTACTTTAATTTAAGTTCAGACTTCTAGAATAATTGGCATTACTGAAGTTAAAGATAAAGATTTTCAACAAGGTGTTGTTCAGAATGCAGTTTAATGTAAATCAGCTTTATCAAATAATAAGAGAAATGTTTTGGTTAGATCTCCGTACAGGTTGGATCAGATCAGGTTATCTGGTTAATCTGAACTGAAATTTTTTTCAGGTCAGGTTAGGTCAGGTTAACCATTCTAACCCGACCTGACCTATTTGACCCAAAAGTATTCAGGTCACTTCAGGTAACTTAAGTCACCTGAAGTTTTATTATTAATTTTTTAAGTAAAAAAATGGTTTGTAACATTTTTTTATTAATTATACAATAAATGTTGGGTTCGACATTATAAAAAACATTATTGTAAAAATGTCAGGTTAGAGTGATCTGGTCTGGCATTTTTCTTTATATAAAAATGCCAAAATCATTAATTCTGGCATTTTTCTTTTTGATTTTACATGTAAAAATGCTATAACAGTAAATATCAGACTTAATTGTATAGGGATAGATAAATAGTAAAGGTCACATGATTATAAGTCACATGATATAACAAGATGTCAGTAAATCACATGATAATAGGTCACATGATAAGTCACGGGGATCCTTAACCTGTACCCTGGGTATATGATATTATTCTGTTTTCCCTTTTTCTTAAATATGATTGGCTCAAAATTGTATCCACAAATTTTGTGTAACTTTGTTTTAGAAAATGTTTTATTTCGTGAAAAAAAAATAAGAACAAAAAAAAATGAGCAAAAAAAAATTAAATTACACATATACAAGAAGGAAACAATTTTCATAACACTTAATATATTTTATTAGTTTAATTAATTTTATTTTGTATTTTATTAAACTTTAAACTTTAATAAACAAATACAAAATTTTCATAAAACTTGTATATACACAGTAAATTACTAAATTTTATTACAAAAAATGTTGGCCAACTCTATGAATACTAACTCAGATATAATGAAAATTAATATGAAAATACTTTTTTTTATTCATTTATTCAAAATTAGTTATGTTTAGCCAAAATGTTTAAATTACGTGACAAAGTATCTGTATAAAATATAATAAAAAAATAAATATAACTTCATAAATATTCAAACTTAACTTGATAAAATTAAATACTTAATAGTTCCATATCTGCAGAACAACTTTATTAAACCTTTAAGAATGCGTTTACTTTTGATAAGCTGTTGTAATTATATTAATAAAGTTAAAAAACAAGCATGCACTGTAATTTTTACTATAAAAACTCTTATAAACTCAAGTAATTTGATAAAATTTTAAGTTAATTATATAACTTCATACTTTTATACCTGTAAACTGATTTCATAAAATGAAAAAGAGAGAAGGGAATGTTATTGTTGAAGTGTAAATGATAAACAAATAAAATCAGTGTGTGATGTAAGGGGAACAGAATAAGTAATGTATACCCCTAGGAACAGGTTAAGATTCCCATCCCTATAAAAAGTAATTGTTCATTATTTGTACAGATTTTATATATTTTCATACAGAATATGTATAGAATTTGTAGTGATGTATACATTAAGATAATTTATTATATACATTTATTAGAAGAATTGTACAAAATATGACTGAATTTATACAGTATTTTTAAATTAACAATTTTTGTACAGAATTTATCATTAAAAAATGTACGGAATTTATTCAGGTAAAAATAACTAATAACTGAATTTGTAAATTAACGGAATTTGTTATATATACCAAATACTAAAGTTCATAATTTTTGCCGGAATTATCAAATTTCCTTTTTAGTAAATTTATGTTACACAATATGGCAGATGCGTTTTTATAATATTTTTAACAAACTAGTTTTGTGGAATGGTTATCACCAAAAATGGAAATAATCTTTATATCCGTTGCACATGATTTTTTTTATTTGACACCACTATAATATTAGTTTAAAAAAATGATTAACATATTTAGAAAATAATTTTGTTGATCGATGGATTTTGGAATATAATTTTGCCAATCCTTATTTTTGACCTAAAACATTGATCGGTCAAAGTTACGTTGTCATTATCAAAATATGGCATGATCATCATCAATTTTCTTCTGGAAGTATTATTAGTACTAGAGTATAGTACTAGAACAGTATGGTACAGTACAGTTCAGTACAGTATAGTACAAGTATATGGAAGGCAAAATTGCAATTTAAAATTTCCTGTGGCACTTTCATATTACATTAAATTTAGCCATCAAATTATAGAGTTTTTGTAGTAATATTTAATTTCATTGATCATTAAATTTTTTTTTTTGATGATCATAACAACGTACAATTTTTATTTAATAGAATAATAAAAAAAGAAAATTATTTTATACAAATAAAACAAGAGGTCATTCCCATAGGAAGCTTGGCATGTTTTCATGTAAAATTCACATGGAAGTCCATCTTAAATATTGTGGAATTATGTGGAAATCTGAATAGTTCCAATATTTTCCAAATACCTTGTGATGAAACATATGGTTCTGATCTTATGTATGTCAATCTATTATTACAATTAGAAAAAAATTTAAAAAAAATTTCTGAAAGATTTTGTTAAGGAAAAATTTATTTATACAATATGTATTATACTTATTATTAGAAAAAAAAATTAAAAAAAATTTTGAAAGATCTATAGCTATTAAGCATTATTAAAAAATAAATCAGAAATTTTAATTATACAATATCTGCCATATGTATTTTATTATACAATCTATTTTTATTATTAGATAAAAATTTAGAAAAAAATACTGAAATATTTTGTTATATCTATAAAGATCTATTGGCATTATTAGAAAATTTGATTTATACATTATCTGTCTTATGTACTATACCTATTATTAGAAAAAAAAATTTAAAAAAAAATTTCTGAAAGATTTTATTATATTTATAATGATCTATTGTTATTGACATTGTTAAAAAAAAATCAGAAAATTTTATTTATACAATACGTACCCATTTTATATTGTTATTAATAGAAAAAAAATTTTAAAAAAAAATTTTAAAAAAATCTATAATGATCTATCGGCATTATTAAAAAAATAAATCAGAAAATTTATTTATACAATATCTGCCATATGTATTTTATTATACGATCTATTGTTATTATTAGAAAAAAATTTAGATAAAATTTCTGAAAGATTTTTCATATCTATAAAGATCAATTGGCATTTTTAGAAAATTTTATTTATACAATATCTGTCTTATTTACTATACCTATTATTAAAAAAAAAAACAAAAAAAAAATTTTATTATCTATTGGCATTATTAAAAAAATATTTGCACAATTTCTTAAAAAAAAATGATTCACTATGTTTTATATCAATAATAATATAAGTATTTTAATATAAAAATGGTTTGCAATATTTCATAAAATTTTGCTAGTTATCCTATAATGTAATAATTAGAAATTAATAATTAATATCATAAAAATTGAATCCTTATTGGATGAGATATGTCAATTTGAAGTTCT